>JAQOSZ010000243.1:0-18914 GCA_030347455.1 Kentomonas sorsogonicus | reverse complement strand
TAGTAGTTGCCCGTGCAGTCACCTCGCTCTCTGTCAATTAACGACGCAGGCTCGACTCTGACTGCCGCGCATGTTTAGCCTAACGAGGCGAAAAACCCATAACGGTTTGAAAAATATACAGGGCCTCCCTGAGGGGGTATGTTGTGAGGAGAAGTATGAGTGCCTCTTCATCGTGGTTGTCAACCAACGATGCCCTAATTGCTCCGAGCACTGCCGGTGTTTGGTGATCTGCAGGAGACGCTGCTCAAGTTCACCAAGGGCTTTGCCAAGAAGGCCCACATTATCTGCTGCACCGCCGGCAGCCAATCCTTCATTGTCCAAAGCGGCACCCACTCCGATCAGTACAGGGCCTACGTGATGACGCCGTCGCCGGTTCTCTTTGAAGAGCTTGTGGAAAAGGACGGCGCCACGGCCGATGACGTCGCCGCTCTCCAGAACGACGATGTGATTTGGGCCGGAGTGCAGAACCGCCGCGTTGGCGCATTCATGGCCAGGAAGATGCAGACGTACAACGAGACAAATCACAGGAGTAGCCGTCTAATTGAAGTGAATCGTGTCAGTAAAAGACTGATCGATGCGTCGCGTGCGGAGTTGTATCTTCTTCTACTGGCTGCCATGGATTCTTACCGCGAGAAAATTGGTCTGAGCCCCCACACTCCGCGCGCCGCTACGGCTGTCATTGCCGAGGGGCTGCGCCACTTCATACTCCGGAGTGGCAGAACCCGCGGCGAAGCTGAACGGCTCCTCAGCACGATGGGCGAAACAAACCCTCTGAAGCTTGGCATCTTCACCGTTGACGTCAAGGACTGCGATATAATAAATGGGAACCCACGAAACAGGAGGTCAAGGCGTCGGTTACCGCAACGCATCTGCTCATCGCCGCCGTCCGCTACGGGGCGACGGAGAGCGCATTCACCGGCGGCCCAGCGCCGTCATGTTCAATCTGTTCCTCGAAGCGACGCGGGTGGTGGACACGTTTACACAAGATGTGAGCACTCGAGAAGGCTGCATCCGTGCTGGTCGGGAATGTGAGAGCGAGGAAGCCGTCGACACTTTTGTCAGCGCGCTGCGCGCCACGACAGTACCGAGTGCGTTTCGCTGCAAGCACTCCTTGGGGCGCCCGACCCGGTGTGGGGGTGGGTGTGGAAGCGCGCGGAAACGAGTCGAGTGGAGGGTGTCGCCTCACATAATCTCTCAACAACGATCCTAAAGCACAAGCACAGCGCCGAAAAGCTTCAAGCCGTGGGCATCGTTGATCTTGATAATGCGGGAACGACTGCTTCTGAAACTGAAAGAATGCGCTCTGCCTCAGCAGGTGAGACCGCTTTCACGATGGTGAACGCGCCGCGTGCGTCGTACGCAGACTTCATTGGTGTGTCTGGCGAAGTCCTTTTCTTGGCTCAGTGCAAGCGGTGCGGCACCGACTTCGGACGGACGCTGAGGTCAGGGAGGAGTTGGTGAAGTTGGGGTTTTACTGCGATGGTAGCAAGAAGCCTACGCCGATCTACGATTTTACCGAAACATTGATGACGAATCAGGGATGCACGTTGGCCGTTCCGCTCTTTTTTGTGTCGAAGCCCGTCCGCAACGATGCCAAAGGAAGAGCCGCGATAGCGCACGGACACGGCTGGAGCGGCCCGGTGCCTTTTGTGTGCCTCGCGGAGGGCATGTCGAAGACGTACAAGCGCAAAAAGCAGTGAGGGCGTATATATCCCCGTGTTGCGAGAGAGGGAAGCGGAGCGGTGATCGTTGCACTGGTCCCTTGCGAAATGGGAGCTGCTTGGAGTGCCGAAACCGGACAAGAGTCCTCTGACCTCTGCCATCCTCGCTTTTGCGTCGTGCTTCCCTTTCTGTGATTTTTTCTAACTCTCTGCTCGGCTGCTGTTTTGTAGTGGCCACCGTCCTCTTCGTCGCGCCTTCGTAGCTCTATATATGTTTCCCTGCTCCTGGACTTGCTCACACCTCTCCAAAGTGTCCCGTCTTTTTGCTTCTTTTTCACGATGACGACGGAGACGACACCGGGACCCCTACGACGGCGACGACAATGACCACGGTGGTGGAAGTGGTGGCGTCGCAGGAGCTGTGGGGAAGAGCTTGGAGACGGCGGCCAACATTGTGCGCGCCATCGACGAGTGTGACAAGAAAGGGGCCCAATTCATTTCAACACTACACGGGGCTCTACATCCGCCCCGCAACCGTTCCGGAGTTCGCGGTTACGTTTACGGGACGCCCTGTCCACCGCTCTTGGTGACACCAGCCAATATCGTGACGCGGGTGCTAACCAGCGCACTGCTGCGTCGAGTCGCGCAGAAGGTTCGGCTGGCGGGGTGGCGGCAGTGACACACCCTATGTGTACGCCACCTACGTTAGTGCTGGCGCCAGAAACCAGCAAAACAGACACCAGGGCGAAAGCCGTAGCGTGCGTTACGAAGGCGGGGACAGTACCGAAGACCGCGGTGAGAGTGTTGCACGGGGATCTGGTCTTGACGCCGTCCGCACGCAGGCAGTTCAGCTCCGCGTCGGGGGCTCAGTGGGGAGTGGGGACACCCACAGTGGGCACCGCCGCGCGGAGAGCACCCACAGCAGGGGAGGGAAACGGAACCGTCCAGACCACGCAGTGGCCAGCGGCGCGCGAGGGTCTATCCCTCTTTTACGTCGCCTACTACTTGGCCAACCTCGTGAACGCGTCGAGCGCGGAGAGCGTGTACGCGCTAGACGTTGCGTCTCTCCGCTCACTGCGCGATCGTCTCGCCGTTTTCGCCGACCCCTCGTCCCCTGCGGGGTGTTGGGAGGGTGCGTGATTTGGTTTTGGCCAGCGCTTCAGGCCCCGGGGGACCTTGCCCTCCCGCGGCAGGCAGGGGGATGGCGGGCCGCCCCAACCGACCACCCGGCCCCAACACCCCCCCCCCCGGCGAACTAGGCCCGCGACAAGGCACTGGCGGGGGAGGCAACCACCACCCACACGCGCAGAAAAGAAAGGCGAGGCGCCCCATGCCGCCGCGGGGAGGCGGGATAGGCAGGGACGAAGAGCGCGGAGGTCTGCATCAGCGCCGAGTGGGGGGTCGGGAACCGTGGGGGCGAGAACCCTTTCGAAAGGAGTCTGGGTCTCTCTCTCTCTCTCTCTCTCTCCTCCTCTTTCTTTTCCCGTAGTCCACACACATTTTTCTGGAGAGGTGCCGAGTACTTCATCGGGATACTTGCTCCATGAGTGAGTGCTCACAACAAGTGGAAGAAAAACGAGAAACCGTAACTGGACTGTTAGTGTTGAGTTGCTGTGCGTGATGTTGAATCTTTTTTTTTCCTTTTCTTTTGTCGCCTCATGATTCACCGAACAAAACTGCTTCTATCGCTTTCTTTCAGGGAAGATATGCTGTAAACGAAGTGGGATTGGTCGAGGCTTTTGTGAATCACGCTTGAGAAGCAGCACTATTCGTGAGTAGGTTCTGTTGCGTTTGCGACATCAGAACTATTGCTTCCACGACTTCAACGATGTTCGTCCGTGATGTCATCTGTGATGTTGACAATATCGTCTCTCGTGACCAAGCACGCTCTCTAGCGTGGAAAGAATAACAACAACATCATCAGGATGCGACAGGGGGAGCAGGATGCGCACACACACATGCACACATGACTCCACCCTTGTTATTCACTACGAGCAGTGACACCCAGTGTCATTTGCCAGAGGGGCCACAGCATTTTGCCTTTTGTTCTTTATTCGACGGAGACTACACCCCCTTTTTGCTCGCTGATATTGGCTTCGCACGATTCTCAACGGACGGTATGCTTCAATAGTTGCGACTTTTCCTCTCACGCTTTCTCACGTTTGCACTGTCTTAGAATCTCCTACAACGAAAGAAGGTGGATGGATATTCTGACATGGTTGATTGTTACCCCACTCTGCACAATACTGCTCAATCGTTGGCTTGATTCTCTATATTGGTGAAGAGATTTACATCTATGCTGGAGATGGCTATGACGTGTTCACCACATCCTGACACACTGCAACCAGTATTACAACATCAGTTCCGCTTCTACCACTTCTATTTAGTATCGGATTATCATCAAGAAGAGTTATATAGAAATCGTTGCAAATTACTTTACTGTTCACATCTTCTCTTCGATATTTATTTTTCTTTTCTCCCAAGGACACTTCGGCATCTCTGCTCCTCCAACAGTATCGTATTGAATCTGTCTATTTAATATTTCAGGAGTTTCTCTTTCCATCGCTCAACGAGCCTTTTCGTTTTCTCTTTTGTTGCCTAGTGTATTTTCTGTCATTATATTTTGAAAGTATCATTATTAGTTAAAAAAGTAATTGTAAGAGAGTACTTCGGAATTACGGCATGTTTTCTTTCCGTCGTCTCCTGCCTTCCCACGCCGCCGCACGTTTCGCTGTGCAGATCCCGCTATGGACTACTCCTCGATGGAAGTACACAGCCACGACGGGAACCCAAGGCGCTCGAGTTGTCCCGCAACTCTGGACAATGGATTTTGCACACTACAAGAAGCACGTAGACAAAATCGTCTGGAAAGTGCCCACCACGGAGGAGAAGGAGGCGCTGGCCCAGTTTCGCGCCAATGTTAGGAAAGACCTACAACACTTTTGCGCGAAGGTGGAAGCTGTGGACCCTGCTATTTTGCGAAATCAGTGGGATACGGCTGTGCGAGGCGCCTCCGACTTAGAGGGGGCATTACTCGAATTTCTCGACTCGATGAACCATAAGCTGAAAACAAAATTACGAGAAGAAGATCTGGAAGATCCTTCCTTCTTCCAGTGGGGCCGCGCATTTGTGGAAGCTCATTTTGAAAGTGGTGTATTCCTCGAGTACGCCCCTTTCATAGAAAAACTGAAGAGCACAATGACGCAGAATGAAACTGATTATAATTCCGCTGTGCTTGCGACGGATACCACTCAGCTACAGGGACTTTCGCCAGACGACAGGAACGTCAATCAGGAAGTGTACAGACTGTTCTCTGATGCTGCTAATCCACGACGGCGCTCGTTTGAAAAGCTGCACTTCATTTGCGGAGACAGCGGGTCTGGCAAAACGCACTTTGCCATCAACGCCCCCTCGCGGCTGCCACAGGAGGAAACTTCGACTGATATTGTGTTTACTTGAATGCGGGGAAATACCTGACAGTGGCGCGTATGCAACTGTGGTTGAACAAAACGAGGTGGTAAAGAAGGAAGGTGCTGACGCCGATAGTGCGCGGGCTAAAAGGAACGAAGCAGCCTGCAAGATTCTTTCCGACTGGATGATCGGTGCCATGAACCCGTATAGACTGAAGGCACTGCCCGATAGCCAAGAAAAAAGGCACATATCTCGGGCGTTTCTTATTTTCGACGAGGCCATCACAAAAGTCCCGATGATTCGAGCCTTGACATCGAAAAAGGATGATTCCGCCTTGAAGAGGCTCAACAGCGAGTTCAAAGGAATTTTTCGGTGTGTCTACGTTTTCGCTGCGTCGACCGCGTCTAGCGAGTATGTGCGACTGCTTGACAGCTCGGAATCTGAGATGGTTGTATTCGACATGATTCCGAATCGCTCGCTTATTGAGTCGGGACTCAGTACTTTGAAGGAGTTGAACGCACTTTGGGCGAAAGACATTTTCTTTTTCTTTCTCACCCACAATATGCGGTGCTCCGCTGAGGTGCTGCACGTCATCGAGTTAACAGAAGCGCTTTTAAGACCTTGCACAACGTTGCCGAAAAGTTTGAAGCTTCTAAAAAATATGAGACCGAAGACGGAAAAACTAAAGTGGTGCATCCACCAATCGATGTAGAGCAGTTTAACTTGTCAACGTTGATGCTGCGTGTGCCTCGAACGTCACGTGGTATCGTTCGTTTTGCGGTCTTAAAAGGACGGAAGATGATTAAGCGTGATCAGTTTAATGATATTATGTTCGAAGTATCGTCCTGGCTGAGTATGCAGGCTATCATCTATTATAAGGCGCAGGGTGCGTTGCACCGAAAATCTGTCGAACATTGTAGAGATATCGTCATGAGGGCTGTTTTCCTCTGCATTACGGGGAAGACTGCACAGCTGAAGAAAGCTCTGCCTAAGAACGACAAGACTGGTGCCGATCACGGGGAGCAGGAAGATGCTGAAGCAACTTCGGAAGATCCCATTACGAAGGGAGTCGTCGCAGTGAGGTACCGTCGACTCAGCGACAGCAAAAAGGTCATATCCTACACCTTAGGCGTGCATCACATTGTCATGGCTATGCTGAACTATGGTGAGGGCGTGCAACTTGACAGAGTTGAAAGCAATGACACGAAAAGCGCAATGAACGACGAGCAAGTTGCAGCGCCGCAGCCAGCGTCGGCAACTGACGGTCAGCGTACCGCAGCAACTGCTTCCGGGGGCGTCCAACGGACTATTGATGATACGGCACTGAAAAAGCGACAGGAGCTTCAGGATCTTGTAACAGCCGACGACACTACAGCCCAACACTTCCTTGTGTCCTTTCTGCACTTTCTTTGCGAGTGTGTGCTTGCTGCAAAGGGCCGTGGAGACGAGCTCTCATTCAAGGAGATTCTCTGCCATTTCAGGTATCCAGAGCCTTCTGTGCAGGAGTGCCCCACGGAAAAGGAGGTCTGGGACGCGATACACGATGGGGGACGCGAAATGACTGTCGTTGACAACGGTAAGCTCGAGAGTCAGTACCCTTTTTATCTTCAGAAGCCTTCTAAACCGGCCATTGAAGTAGACAGCAACGAAGATAATCATAGGAGGGCTTTGCACGAAAAAAGTCTCGATGCGCTCTGCGGTGATTGCTCGAAATTCCCAAATGAGGAGAAGCCTGTGCGCATTATTCAAAATGCCCCAAACGCACATTACGCGGATATTATTGTTATTTGTGGCAAGGTGCTTCTGCTTGTGTCTGTTAAGAAGAGAAATAGGCACGGCTTGAACGCGGAAGAGGTGCGGGAAGATACAGCTACATTGGGATTTTCTATACATAACGAGCAAACATTCAATGACCCTCAGCAAAGTGCCGTCGCAGAGTCACAGAGCGTTGACGGCAGTCAGCAAACGACTAAAACCTTGTCTCTTGTCGATTATCACGTTGAAAGCACGAAAAATCTGGCACGGAGGTTTGGATGTAACTTTGCCGTGCCTGTGTTCGCCCTTTTTGAAGAGCCAGCAGACAACTTCACTGACGCTCTTCCCTTTGTTGACGTCAGCGTCTCGCGTGACAGTTCAACGTCCGAGCCCAAGTTGATGAAACCCATCACTCTGTATGTTAAACCATACTTGCAGAAGGACGTCACTGACTAGACGGTTCGATGTTTCAGGGTGTTCACGCCCGGCAACGCGAAGAGGAGTTATAACCTAGGCGTTATTAATACCGATGCTGTGTGCTTTTATGTTAACCTCATTAGAACACCTCTCCACTGTCCTTCTTTTTTACGAGTTTTTTCTTTTTGTGATTTTGCGAACCTTCAAGATCACCTGTATTGCTATTGCTTTCCCCCTCCGCTCTACCGTACCATAGAGATTCTTGGACAGTATATTTTGTCTTCTTTCTAGGCAGTGCATTGACTGCACACGTTTGCTCTTTCATTGGCCGAAAGGGAGCAGCTTGATTCCGGTATGCTTTCCTCATCCCCCTGTCACCTTCACTGCTCAGACAGCGATGCGGATGTCTATCGCGTCAGGGAGGGCACCGGCTGTGTGCAGCTCCCCTAGTCGTGTGCTAAGGTGACTCTATCGCGTTATGTATCTTCGGCCCTCGTTATTGTACTGACCTGCCAATCTTTTTGAGTGCTCTAAATTCTACGCAAGTTCAAAAAAAAAATAGAGAGCGTATTACATATCTACATTGTACTGACACTAATCAAGACGGTATCGTAGTGCTGGTCGAGGCAAAGAGCCAGTGTAACACTCTCAGCTTCTGCGCTTACTGGTTTGCAAGTGTTCAAATAACTTTTGTTGGATAAATGAGACTGGAATAATAATAGTAGTTATAATAATGCTAAGCGTCTGTTTTAATGCTCTTACCACTAACTCCCCGTGCTCTTCAGAAAACCACTCTAAAACTCTTAACTCCTTTCTAACAGTTTTCAACCCTCCAGCATCAACAGTATCATTCTCATCCTTTTCTTTGCTCCCTGCTTTCTTTAGTTTTATTTTCCCACTTTTTATTTTCTACCGCTTTTTCTTCCATCCAATATATCCTTTTATTCCCTCTCTTATTTAGTATTCCCATATCAGAGAAAGAAAAAGGAATACATAAAAAATCTAAAAAAAAATATATCTTTACAGTTTTCCTTATTGTGCCAGACTAACCCCAGTATTTTTCGCCCCGTACTGCTTTTTTTTTCTTTGCCATCTTTTCGCGCTTCATTTTAGTTGAAAGCCGAACCAGAACCCCACCCCCATCCACACACCATTAACACAGAATTCGTCTTGACGCAGCTAATCATCTTGTTTTTTTTTTTGCCCCTTTTGCGTACACACATTTGTTTCCGTCCAACTATCCAGAATACTAACGACATGTTTTCTTTTCGCCGCCTCTTCGTCCCCCGCGCTGCCAGCCGTCTGCCGGCGTGGGCTCCGCTGCGCGCTGGGTTTCGGTGGAAGTCGACCACCACCCCCACCGCCACAGGGTCGCAGGGCCTTCCGGTCGTTCCGCGTCTGGATGCGAAGAATTTCGCGTTGTACAAGGAGCGCGTGGACGATGTCACCCTCAGGACTCCCACGGTGGAGGAGGAGGAGACGCTGGAGAAGTTACGCACCAGTGCCAGAAAGGACCTACAACACTTTTGCGAGAAGGTGGAGGCTGCGGACCCTGCCATTTTGCGAGCTGCGTGGGAAATGGCCGTGCGGGGCGCCTCCAAACTGGAGGAGGCGCTTCTGCGTTTCTTTCGTATGATGAATATCAACCTGGAGACTCACTTATCAGCAGAGGAGCTGGAAGATCCCTCCCTCCGCCAGTGGGGTCTTGTGCTTGTGGGGACGCGTTTCATGCCCCGCCCGCTGCTTCCGTCGACACTGCCCAACGGAATAGACATTGGCTGCCCGTTTTTCAGCTACATCCAGAGTTTTCCTCTCGTCTCAATCAGCAATAACATTCAGGGCGCGGACAAGGATGTATTCGACGCCGTGCTCAAGGACAGTAAGGCCCGCACCACGTATGAAAATATCCTCTTCTTTGGTGGAGACTCTGGGTCGGGAAAGACGCATGCCGCGCTCTTCCTGGCGTCGTACCTGCGCAAGTACAATGCTGACTTGCGGAGCCACCCACCCGTCGTTGTGTATGCTGCGGCACAAGCTCTTCTTTCCGGGAACTGTACCACTTGATGGAACGTTGTGACGCCATCGCGCTTGCCGATGAGAGCAGTGAAGAACAGAAGTGGAGTGCGTGCGCCGATCGCAACAAGCATGCCTTGGAGCTTCTCGAACGTGTTATTTACGTCTCGATCGGGAAGCACTTGGACAAATGGTTGGAGTACTTCGCACCCGACAGGCTCCCATCATGCTTCCTGGTGGTGGATGAGCTCATGGCTTCTCCAGCCCTCATGCACGCCCTGACGTCGTGGCAGTCAGTGAGCGGCACGGGAACTCCTGTCCTTGTCGCGCTAAACAACCATTTCGAGAAACTTTTTTATAACGTGCAGGTGGTCGGCGCATCAACGGTGACAGCCGCTAGTGTTGTGATTGCCTGCAGCTTGCCCTGCGTGATGCGGACGTATCAGCTGCTTCCCAGCTCCGTCCTGTTTGAGAAACAAATGACGGAGCTCAAACCCCTGTATAACACGCTCTCCGATAATACACCGTACATGTACGTGATGCATAACTGCCGCTGCGCAACGGAGGCATTCAAAATCATCTGGGAGAAGGAGAAGAGCTTCTACAGGGTGCTGTCGGACGCTTTGGGTGCTCTCCAGCCTTGGAGAGCTCTGTATAAAACGCTGCGTAAATGGTGTAACATGGGTAGCACGTCACCTAATCCAACCCAAATATCCTCCGCCAGAAAAAAACTCGCTGCACTGTGCGACAACCTGGAGGGGGCGCTGGAAAAAATAAATAACGATCGCACAAGCAAATGCTATAACGTGGGAGAAGAGAAGCAGAGTACTTACACAACCGTTCCCAAAGGCACCCTGCAGTTGGGAGAAGAGAGGAAGAATTCTTGCAGGGCAAATCCCCAGAAGACTTTGGGGATGCTCAAAGAACTATCTTCAAATTTCCGGCAAGGACTGGCGCTGTGGAATCCAGAAGCTACTACTAGTAATAAAAAGACCAAGAAGAGTAAAAAGACGGATAAGAGTAAGAATACAACTACCGGTAATAAACGTAGTAACAGTGACAAAGCTGGTACTGCAAAAAATACCTTTAATAACAATAGCTGCACGAAGCGTAGCAATGGTACTAGTGCTACTAGTATTTCTTATAATAACTACTTATTTGACAAGGACGCACTGAAGATATGGCTTGACAGCCAGTGTAGCCTTGGCCAATCGGTTGACCGAGTGAAAGAGGCAGTTTTCAATCACGCGACCGATATCGCTTCAGATGCTATTAAACTATACAGGAGTTCCGATGATCTGACACAATACGATGCGATGGCAATTCATCGAATAGTGGAGCATGGCGCCGTCTTATGCTTAAATGGAAACCAAACGTGGCAGAATGGTGTTGGTAGCAGTAATAATAATACCGGCGCGAAGGCCACCGGTAGTGATACCGCCAGTGAGCACAATAAAGCGAATACGGATAGTGCGCTACCAGACCCCGTCCATGCCGGACTGGTTTCCGTTCACTCTACTACTGAGGAAGACATGCTCGATAATTATGCTATAGTTACTACCACTTACCGGATGGGCATTCATCAACTAATTCTTGCTATGACAGCGGCACCTGGCAGCAACGCTGCGTCTGAAGGAAATCGCATCCCTACGCCTCCCACTATGCGGGAGCTCTGCAGCTTTCACCCTCGCGCGCTTCAATTGTTCTGGCTCCATCTCTTTGCCTTTCTCAGCGAGGCCCTTCGGAGGCATGCCGGGGGTGACGTCCCTACACGTGTGTTCACCACTGTGGTGGAGCAGTTTCTGTACAGCAAAAAGACTCATCCGGTGACGAAAGTGCAAAAGGAGGTCCTCGCACTCATGGACGCCGGCATGACGGACGCGACAACTTTGCTGAAGGCGCCTGTGGCCTTTCCTGGGAACTGGAGGACGTTGCAACACGTAGATGATTGGACCCAAGATGACCATCGAAGCCAAATGACTGAGAGCTTCTGCCACGGCGTTGATAGGGATCCCGCCAAGCGCAAGGGCCTCTCTCTGATTCTCAACAGCGAAAGCGCGACTTACGCTGACACTGCTGTCATTGGCCGTGGTGCCTTTGCGCTTGTCTCTGTGAAGCGCCGAGTGGATTACGGACGCAACCGTAAGGAGCTACTACATGACGTCGCCACGCTTGGGTTCCGAGTGCCCGAATTAGAGGAGGAACATCAAAAGGGGGCCTACAAACCGCAGATAGCTGCGACAGCACAGCTGAAGGCACATCTCCAGTGCCCTGTGGCCGTTCCTGTCTTTGTCCTCTTTCACGAGCCACATCACAACATCCTGAGAAACATGCCCGAGGTGGAGGTGCGCGCGGCAGAAGAAGGCGGGACGCCGGCGCTGAGGATGAAGCCGATTGTGCTGTGCGTTCGACCGTATCTGGAATATTCCGAGCCGACCAAAGTAGTCTCATTACCCAAGCCTTCTATATCGCCCCCTGATGGATCCTCGGATTCGCAATAATGCAAGCTAGTAGTGCCGGTGCTCCGGCGAAATTGCTCTACATTTTCCGAGAATAAGTGGAGGACACCAACAGAGTTCGGGGGTGCGCACGGTTAAGAGACCAGCAAATGGAAAAGGAAGTGACGATCGCTCCACTGAATACCCCACTTCTTCACCTGACGCTGTTATGACAAGGTTACGATCACACAAGCACACTTCTCGAATTTGTATGCCAGCACACATCTGCAATGTTGCCACTGTGCACTTCCTACCCCTTTTCAGATCTTACTAATCCCACAGCGATGCCGAGAAGCCGCTTTTACTTGCACTTGCTGCCCCAGTGCACGCACGCCACTTTGGCTGTCTTCCTCAACCGTCGTGAAGAAGGAGTCCCTGATCATCTCGCTCGCAAAGTAAACATTTGTTGCCACACATTTTTACTCCTCTTGTTTCCCCTATTTCTCTTTTTCCAGTTATTCATACTTGCTTTCCGTCTTCGTCATCTCAACTGTGCCTTATCTCATCTTCTCTTTTCTTCCTCCGCTCTTTTTTTTAAAATCTGTACTGCGTTGCCTTTTTTCATATTTTTCTACACACACGGTGGACTGATAATAACTTATCGCTTTGAAAATGCAGCACCTCAACCAACTTAACATTTCTATTTTTTCTTCTTCGATTTATTGTCCGATAATCTCCCCCAGACACGAATGCTTCTTTCGTCTCGCCTCCTCTCGTCGGTAAGAGAACATCACTATCAGGAACAACAGCAAAAGCAATTGCTGCGGTCATGCGCTAGACGTAAAATGGGAAGGGGAGTGGAAAGCAATTGAGGACACTCATTCCATTGACTCTTGAAGACTCGCTCTGTCCCATTCTTGACAAAGGTGGTGAACTGCGTCGCGGGCACTGAAATGCTGCCTGCAACACAACTCTCTCTCTCCACGCAGCCTGACGAGAGTTCCTTCTTGTGAGAGGAACAATGAAAAAGAACAGTGAAGCAAGATAGGTTGTGCCAGTGCCTGATACGTTTGGGTGTGCTCATCTGTTGGTTAATCTCGTGCCTCTCATACTCAATGTACCTCTGATCCCCATCACTCGCGTTACCCTCCCCTCCTCTTCCCCATTCTGTTCTTACATGTATACTAGATTTGAGTGTGTATCTCCCCTTTTCAATTCTTTTTTCACTTCCCTTTTTCAAAGTTTTCTGCGTTTTTTTCTTTTAAACTAAGTGATTGAGCCTGCGATGCTGCGTGTCGCGTTCTCTAAAACGTGTGTCGCCCTCTCCCTGTCTCGTGCCGTCGTCCTGCGCGACAAGAAGGACTCGCGCGACAACCACACCCAGGGTCCTGCCCGGGGCGACGCTGGTCCGTCGACGGCCAAAGTGGGCCACGAGGGTGTCGGCGGTACGCTCCCCACTGTGGTTTCGCCTCTCCCCACTGCGGGCGCCATCCTCTCCAAGTCCGGCGCCGGCTGCAACCAGACAGCATCTGGCGCACCGGATGCTCTGGCGGAGGCGTATGCAGGGTTTAAGGACTTCTTGGATCCTGAGAAGATTTCCGCCAAGCCGGTGGCGACGGAGGCGGAGAAGGCGAGTCTTCGCCGGATTGCCAAGGATATTAATGGCAAACTGTCCAAGGGGGATCTCGAGAAGATGGTGAACACCGGGGATACACTCACTTTGTGGAGGAACGCTCTTCCATCGGACGAGGGCCTGTCGGACAGCGAGATGATTGAGACGGCTGTGCAGAGGTTTGTGACTAGCGCTTTTTATGTTTCTGATTTTCCGAAGACCGACGACGACCGCCTCGCCTTGGTGAAGAAGGTTCTGAAGTTCGTCGACGCTTCGCTGTTCCGCGGCACGCTGGCGGGGCACATTGAGAGGCGCCTGCAGCATGAGGACTTCGTGAAAGCCGCCAAGAGCTTCCCGTACCCGATTATTTGCAGCGATCACTACATCCGCATCTTTGCGACGTCGCACGCCATCCTCTCCGAAGAGAGTGACGCCGGCGGGAAAATGTTCGAAGAACTTGTCTTATCGGCTAAACTTAGGCACGAAGGCAGGGTGGAGATACTGCCGCTGGTCATTGGCGGCGAAAGTGGTATCGGGAAGACCACCTTTGCGGCGCTGGCTCCCAAGTTCATGCTCGCCAGTCCAAAGAAGGGCACGGAGGACACGAATTCCAAAAAGGCCGAGACAGTCAAGAATCGGAAGAAAGATGACGAATCTAAGAATATCGTCGTGTATGCCACTGCCGGCCAAGCTGAGAGCATTTCACCGCGTGCGGTCGCCGCCATCAAGGCCACAGATGACAAGCTACAGGCGGCCCTCAGGACCGGGGGTGGAGACGTAAAGCAGCTGCGCGACGCCCGGACGAAGGCGGCCGCCGCGTACCTCAAGGACCTCGTTGAGTTGGCTATCGGTGGGTCGTTTGATCTCCAGCTTCCTGATAGCGAAAAGTACAGCAACATGTTCGTTATCGTGGACGAGCTGTCATCCGAGCCCCAGTTCTTCCGCGCGCTCCTCGTGGAGAACGAGGGACAGGAGACACTGCTGGAGTGCACCAAGGGGCTAGCCCACGCGGCGCGGCTGATATGCTGCAGCACCGGGAGCAGAGCTTTTATCCTCAGCCGCGGTACCTCCACGAGTAACTACGTGCCGTTGATGATGGAGCCGTCAGAAACGCTGTTCGGGCGGCTTCTTTTGAAGGCGAAGGTGGACAACACCGTCGTTGCGGGGCTCCTGAGCAACGCTAACCTCCGGGTCGCTGTGGGGAACCGTCGCGTCGCGAGATTGGGCGTTGAAAAGGTCCTCGACGACCTTGGCGCCGCCGCGAGTAGAGATGGGCAGGGACAGCTTCGGGCACTCACGAAGGTACGACGTGGTGTTAGCGGCGACATCGGTGGCTACGCCGGCTCCGTCATGCACCACGCGGCGAGGGAGTACTGCCTGCGCAACGGCCTGCGCTTTTACAGCGGAGAGGCCGCCGCCGCTGTCATGCTTGAGGGCCTGGGACGTCTCCTCACCTGGAAACGAGAAAGCAACGTGGACGCCGAGGGACTGTTCGATACCATGCTTGATTGTAGCCCGCTTACGCTGGGAACCTTCACTCTGGACAAGGAGGACGCCAAGGAGAGTAACGGTAGCGTTAACGACACAAAATTCACGTACAGTGTCAGCGCGGCACAGCTGATGATGACCGCCGTCTGCTACGGCGCTCCTCCTCGCGCGATGGCGGACTCGCCAGGTGGGTTCGAGGAGCTCAGTGCCTTTCTGTTCACGGTTTTTCTTGACGCAGTGCGAACTGTAAAGCAGTGGACAGACGTCGAAGAGGCTCGCAAAGAGGTCTTAGACAAGAACAAGAAGGCGAGAGGCGACGCCCTCATCGAATTCACCCGTGCGTTGCGCGGTCCGGAGCCCTTCGCCGCCGTTTCCCTGAGTGACCTCCTCGCACAGCTCGACCCGCTGTGGGCGCCGAGGATGCAAAAAGTGCGCGCACCGTCGGGAGCGGCGGCAGGCAGCTACACCGACCCTGGTGCGATCGTGTTGAGTCACGCGCGCGTCGTGTTGGGCCGCAGTCGACACAAGATCGAGTCGCCCTCTGGCAGCGGCGGCTTCGATCTACAGTGGGCCGCTATTAGGGACGCGACGGAGAGAGCCGCCCCTGACGCA
This sequence comes from Kentomonas sorsogonicus, assembly GCA_030347455.1. NCBI lineage: Eukaryota > Euglenozoa > Kinetoplastea > Trypanosomatida > Trypanosomatidae > Kentomonas > Kentomonas sorsogonicus. Next base: position 3,507 of record JAQOSZ010000243.1, on the reverse strand, counting down.
GCAGGAGAGCCGACCGCGTTTGTGATCATCAACGCCGACCGCGCATCCTCCTACGCGGACTTTTTCGTCATTAGCGGCGAACTGCTCTTGTTGGTACGGTGCGAGCGCACGCAGCACGAATTTGATAAGCAGGACGCCGTGAAGGAAGAGCTGCGGAAGATGGGCTTCGAGATCGAGGCGGACGCGAACAAAACCGCCACCGCTGGCGCAGGCGGCAACGCAGGACAAAAAAGCACCAAGCAGAACTTCACCGAGAAGTTGATGGAAGAGTTCAAATGCAAAGTTGTTGTGCCCGTATTTTGTGTGTCGACGCCGGTACAAGACACATCGGAGGGACGAGACGTGGTAGCGGCCGGCAACGGGTGGCGGGGCCCGGCGCCGTTTGTGCACATCGCGTCCGCCGTGACGAAGTCTTGCGAGCGGCCGGCGACCGCAGCGCAGGAGGCGGGTGGTAAAAACGCCATTAATGCTGCCGCTACACCGTGAGTGGGTGTTTCGTCTTTCCTTTTCTTTTGTCGTATTCTCGGCCTCAGCCTCCACATGCGCTAAACTCATGCAACTCTGACATTTCGTATCTTTTTCTTTAAGTCTCCTGCATACAGAACCGTATGTTCCCGGTTCGAAGCCTGCGGGATGATTCAGTCCCGATAAAGTCTCAAAATCTCTCCACCTCAATGCTTCCCATCTTCCCCCTCCTACTCATTATAGAAGATGCCCCCCCCCCCCTTTTTTTGCGGACTGCCGTTTTACACTACTCATCCATCTTTTCAGATTTTTTCCTCATATTCTTCTTGCTACATTTGGACTCAAATCATTCATTCATTCATTCTTGTTTCTATGCCTTCCCGTGCTCCTGTTTGCTTCCCCCTTCCGTCCCCCCTCCCCAACTTGCCTCGCCTTTCCCCATTCATACAAGTCATTCACATACGCGATGGACTTTTGCTCTATTTACATGGGTCACTCACGTGAATGGTGGCTGCTCTTTCTAATTCCATTAGTTTCTTTTCCCTTGATTCCTTTCTTCTACCCACTCCCGGCTTCTAGCATCGTGACGCACCCCCATACACACAAGATGGAGGCGTATCACGATTGAAAGCCCACCCTCTCCACTCTCTTGTGGTTATACACGCTCTCGACGACCCATCTCACTGCACCATCAGCACTAAATTTTAAAAGAATGACAATAAGTAGAGGAGAGAGGGATACATCTTTGTGTATCGCTGCTTCAGCGTACGCAGTGCCGCATTTCAGTGTTTCTTTTCCTATCTCTTTCTCCGCATGCACTCTGAAGTAATCGCGACGGCAGTGAGGGAGCAGCGTTCACCACCCTCCCTCGTTACATCTCCCAGGCTTTGTGTTTCTCTTTGCGTGAGTGTGCGTGCGTGCGTGCGCCACGATGTGTTGGGTGAAGTCAGCGTAGAGGGACGTGCGAACCCCAACTCTCTACTCTGCCGCAGTGCCACTGTGTCTTGTGCTTTTAACTCTCTGTATAGGTATTCATTACGGCTCTGCTCTCTCCTCTCACGGCGTTTGACCCGTCTTCCCATGCTCTTTACCTGGGTGCGCAGGAGTGACCAGGCTGTTCGGCAAGGTTGCCGTGGCTTATTCCCTCTACCACTTCCTCTTGCCCTACTGCCATCCTTTCGTTGCTTCATTCAGGTATTGTTTCTACGCTAGCCTCTCACTGCTTCTAGGTTTCTTTTCCCTCTCTTCCCTCCCTCATCCTCACAACAGCTACTCCCATTTTTGGTCGCTGTGCTCACATTAGCGGCAGGCGGATCGGTCGACCGCTCATCGGCTTTTTCCTTCTCTCTTTTTGTTGGCGATGACAGGAGCTGGGAGGAACTTATTTCTGTCTTTTGCCTCTTATCGATTTCAGAAATGCCGCGGGAAGTGTGTGCCGTTTCCTGTCGCCATCATTGGTGGGAGCGACGGAGGTCGTGCTACTCTGGCCGCGGTAGATCCGAAGTACATGCTCTCTGGCGCGATCTCGAGTGCAATGATGAGAAGGAAACTTCCCAGGCAGAGCTCGACGCCCTCGAGGCAGCTCACATGGTTCTGTAAGATATCGAGATGCAACCTCCTCGGATTATGTACCACCTACACGAGAAGCACACGGCAGCGGCTGCGGAGTACCTCAAGACGCTTTGTTACAGCGCCGTTGGCTTTCCCGGATGGCTTGAACTTCCCGATGAGCACGAGTAGCAACATGTCTACAGCATTACCGCTCACTTGTCTCCGGAGGCGTTGCTGTGCTACCGCTCGCTGCTGTCTGAAGATACACTTCATGATAAACTCCGTGTCTCCTTCAAGGGATTTGCGAGTAAGGCCCAGTTGATCTGCTGTTCTAGTGGCAGTCGTTATATCACAGTCACAGCTGATCCTTACCCCGGTTGGTATAGAGCGATAGTTGCACAACCATTCATTGTTCGTTTTCAGAGACTCTTGAATACGCACAGGGTGTGCGCCGCCGCTTTTACGACTATCATGACCGAGCATAACTTTTTCGCGGGTGGTTGGGAACCGCCGCGTAGCGTCACTCGGCCACCAATAAACAGGGGCTGCACCGTCTCTCATTGTCTTGATGCCGACGTTAAATATCAACGCCGAAGAGCTCTTCATGTGTGGATGGGAGACAGCAGCCCCCTCTGACTGGGGCACCTTCTCAAGCGATGCGAATGATAAGGCCAAGTAGACGGAGACGATGATGATGAAGCACACACGCATACTGCAGTAATGCCTCTCTCGCGTTTGTTGTGAGCTGGAACTATACTGATGACAACTCTGCCAGAAACACAACAAACATTTATAGGCTAGTAGTTGCCCGAGCAGTCATATCGCAATCTGTCACTTGACGCAGGTTCGACTCCGACTGCCGCGCATGTTTAGCCAAACAAGGGGGGGGGGGATAATGCGACAGAGTCCTGGCAAGGAGTGTGTCACTTGCGCTATCAGTGGAAGAGCCTGACACCCAAGGGACAGACGAGAACCAAGAAGACGATCTACGGCCCGCTCCCCCTTGCCTCCTAACACTTTAGCGCTACGGAGGTACGCTTACAACACCGCCCCGCTTCCGCGATCAAGACTGGCTCTTAGGACCACAAAGAGAAACCGCGACGAAGCGGCCTCGGAAAGCGAGGATGAGGCTGCTACAGCTGCGACAACAGTAAGCAGCCAGCCTGCCCGAGGCGAGGAGCCCAACCCGACGCTCCCTGTAACGATGAGAGGCATACAGGAGCTGGGGATACGACGCTTCGCCATATCGGAGGCCATCGTAAATGAGGACGGGCGATTAGTTTGTCCCCAATGCAGCTGCAATTTTGACTCTTCAGCATCACTTCAGACGCACATAACAATACACCACCCCGACGTTATAATAATCTCAGAAGCCCAGACAAGGCATATGTTGCGAGTGGCTGAGTACTTGCAGGACCCGCAGCGCTTCCGAGTTCGAGCCAGGTTTGCTCTCCGCCCCAAGGATGAGCGCTCCCACTACTGGATAGCCGG
>JAQOSZ010000241.1:0-10512 GCA_030347455.1 Kentomonas sorsogonicus | reverse complement strand
GCCCTTCACGGGCGACAACTCACATATCGTAGATGTACGGGCGGATAGCACGATTTGCGTGCTACCCTGGTGTATCTTTGTGTTATGGCGCGAGAGGTGTAGCGCCCCAGGTAGAACAAGGAAACAGTATGAAGAGGGAAAGAGAATAAATAAACACACAGGGATGGTAAATATGTGTAGCACTCATGGTCACTCAGGGGTGTCAACTTGTTAACGCTGCTCGGAGAGAACCGCAAAGAAAAAACTCTCCGAGAGGGGCACATCCCTCCAACAAGAAAAAGGTGTGGTAACAATAAAAATTGCAACGTCTTTCTGTTAATGATCGGATAGTGGAAAGCGTTGACGAGAAAACAAAAAAGAATATTGTGTTAGGAACAATGATAATAATGAAAAGAAACTATAGAAATAAATGATGATATTAGAGATGGTTATAGAATAAAGAAGCATAAAGGTGATAAAACAAAAAGTAGAAACGTTTTCATAGGTTAGAAAAAATGACAAGATAAAATGAAACTCAAATAATGATTAAAGGAAGAATTGAAAAAACAGTAGTTAAAGTTAGAAAAACCAAGGTTGCGGGTGGGTGGGTGAAAAAACAAATGCTTGACGTGTGCTTGCCTAAAATCCAAAAGACTTCTTTTTATTGCAGAAGTGTGGTGTGAGGATGATGATGAAAAGTACAATTTTGTGAGCGGAGTAACTCACCACACCAAACGGAAGAAAGACCCATGGAAGGCATGCATAAGTGTATAACCATCGTGAAACTGCTGGTCTGAAAACGGGAAACCAGAAGAAGGAAAAATATCGTAATAGATGCACGAAGGGAGGCCTCGAGCCGAGCCTAGGCACAGCCTCGGTCTCACCAACGTGTTGCGTCCCACGAAAAGAAGGGGTACGAGCAGGGGCTTCGACAATTTGTCAAACGATCGTGGGTTGGGTTTGCCCGGGCGGGGGTGTGCTCATCCGCAACAGGTTCCCCCCCCCTCCCCTTGTCCCCACCGGCAGCCCCCCGCTGACGGGGCGAGAAGCCACCACCCAAACGAAACACCGCACACCACGACCCACGACCCCCTTTTGCGACGGACAACCCTTCAACAACCCTAATTCTAACCCTAACCCCAAAACCGACAACAGAACCCTCATACACGACGTCTCGCATCATGAATCTTGTCAGCGTGTCGTAGTTTCGCAGTGAGTCTTTCTATGCTCTTCGTACACATCATGCTCCTCATCCTAATCACAGAGAGTACTGCTTAACGATAGTGTCCCTGAAAGAAGTCGCCACAGTCTCCACCAGAGTTGATCGTGGATTCCTCCCGTTAGTCTCCCATAAGAAAGTTGCTCCATCCAAAAGTTGCCATGCTGCTATCCCTTCTCAACAGTAGTAGGCTGTCTGTTCATATTGAAAGAAAACCACCTGGTAAGCAGTCGCTAACAGAAGAAGGTAGTTGCTGCTAGTGGAAGGAACCCAGCACCAGAAACACACAACAGGCAGAAGAGCAATACTGACGCAGAGAAGAACGCAGGAACCCACGATGATAGAACGCGTTACGTGAAGTCAGTGGACTGAGTCAGGATGGTGCAGCAGAGAACAGTCTCAACAGCAGAACGACCCGGCAAGAGCACTGCTACAACTGACAGCTTCCCTAAGAGGCCAGGTTGCAGGAGAAACCATCCCGCGTGAAAGCTCTTTATGTGGTAGATTCAGTTCGTGATGTGCTAGTCCGCTCCATTGCAGTTGGTGTGGAAGGTGGTCACTCCCCTGCTGCCAGCATGCTCCCCACTTCCTGCCGCTCACTTCACATCTTCCGGATCTTCTGTCGGAAACTCCTCTCTCCCCACAGCCCACTGGAGATTACCACAGAGAAACAAACCCTCCCACCCATCCGCCTCAAAAGCCCTACCACAGAAGGCAGCCAGGTACGACACGCAGAGAAGAGACCCGTAACACCCATACAACAGCTAATCGGAGAAGTGGAAGACATACTAGCCATTGAGTGAAGAGGAAGCAACAGTGTAGTAAGACCGCAGAACCAGGAGACGACACTGATCCCAAACAGCACCCACCTAAGCACACCAGCTCATCTATTTCTTTTCCTCAAATACTTCAACGGGACATAAGACACACGCGCATCATGCGAGCAACGCAAAGAAAAGATCCAACTTCCAGAAAAAGTATTCATTACCTCACCGCTCATTCGCGCCTCCCGCATCCACTGTTGGAATGCACTCATCAACGACGAAGTGCTCCAGTCACGTGAGTAGGATTTCGCAACTCCAGATTGTGCACCCCTCCCCAATTCAATCATACCGTAGATGTAATCACTGTGTGTGTGTTTGTTATCCCACTGATAAGTGGCCCTGCAACAGAGACACAATAACTCGAACGTGAATGCCAAATGCTGTTTCTCCTAGATTCACACCACAAACGAGGCATCACAGGCAGTTCCTTACTTTCAGAGAGAAAGAGAGAGTCAATGGCCGAAAGTATGTGTCTGGTTATCCTCTTTTAAGCAGCGATTGCGGTGGTATGATGAGCCAGCGATGCATGTTAGCTTGCAGAAGCTATAGTGCAACAACGACTATTACGGGGTCAGAGTAGTCAAGGATCTACACTGCAAGTGTGTGGCGGACGAAGGGGGTGAAGTGAGAAATATTCAGCGAAGGACACACTGGAATACTCATCCACAGTGGTTATCATCCACTTCAACCTCACCGAATACTTTTTCGAGAACACTGATCTCTGCAGCTGTGTCTAGTGATAAAGCTCGAGGTGTGTCGTCTTCTCCAGATATGAAATACTGGCCGCAAAGGTTCAGAACGTCATCTTCCTTCATTCAGCAGATCACGCAGATGTTTCATACTTTTTTGTAGCCCCAAAAAAGAGTCGAAGCAGTGTAACTCTTGCGCACTACTTGTAAGCTAAGAGTGAAAATACTGTTATGGGCCCTTCCCTCAATTATTTACCTCGGAATCTACGGAGAGAGGGAAAGGGAAATGCACGTAATAGCTTCAAGCGGACAGAAAGTGTAGAATAAGAAGAAGATCTTACTAGCTGTTGCGGCCTACGTGTGTGATGTCGGAGGGTAATGGATGTCGGTTGAGATGATGAGCGTGAGTCACTCATGTAGACTGGAGTGAGCCGTCCATGTGGAAATCGTGATGGGTAAGTATAAGCCAACCTCTTTCATCATTACAATAATATGGATAGGTGAACGCATCTGTTAGTTGGTAGTCATAGCATTGGAGATTTGTTGCATTGCATACGCTCCTTGTGACACGCGTAACTACGGTAATTTGTTAGTCAGCACCCCGTTATCCCACTCAAGTGGTGCTGTCACTGGGCAGACGCGTGGGCGAGGGGGGTAACGATGAATGAGTTTCCCAGCAAACACTATTGCAAGAAGTGATCCATTAAGTTTCGATAGGAGGAGAATAATGATATAAAAGCATGTACACTCATGTGAGCTGTCTGCACAGTACGACCTCTCAAGTGTGCGCATGTTGATAATTAGATTATATGCGTTGCAACACTTGAAAGAAAACAAGTTCACAACAAGTACAGATGGAAGTGAAGAACTTCAAATCATTAAGAGTATTAACTAGAGATTGGTTCGACGTGTTCCGTCGCCAAATAACTAGACGTCATTAGTCTATTTCCGGAATAAGTGATTCGTATGTTGGCTGTAAAAAGGAAGAGCAAAACAAACTTATTATTCTTTCAAAAAGACAATACTCTCTCTCTTTCGGTTTTACCGACCGCTCTTGCAACAACAATGAGATAAACAAAAGATAGGAGGAGAGGGTGTTGGCGCTGTTGATCCCATTCAAAGAAAAGAATCTGTGATCCTTTCATTATAACAGCAGTAACGAGTAATACGAGGAAGAGCTTTGACTTCACTAGGAAAAAGGAAAAAGGACAAAACATAATAAAGCATCTAATTGTGGAGAGGAAGAGCAACGAAGACGGCAGCGAGGAAAACAGTGAAAATACCGTGGGATGTATTGATTGAGGTACCGAGAAGATTTTCAGGCAATGATAGTAATTACCACTATCTCCAACGGCAACAGAAGTAAAGATGTAAATAGATCTGTCTACTCACACCTGCAAACAACAATCGCCGTGTGCGTCTGTGTCCGTGTATGCGCCGCCCCCAGCACACCACACACGCAGAGAGAGGTATCATTACCGTAATTATCACCACCAGCTCACCATTCCGTCCAACTCCTCATTCACCCGAGCCTTCTTGGTATCGACATCACCGACACCCTTGAACTCTCCCCAGTCGGTGCAGTTGTCGGTGTGAACATAAACACGGAATGTGCGGCTCCCCCAGCGGTGGTGCATCTCGCGGAGGTGGGCGACGGTGTAGCCGGTGTACCAAAAGTACAACCACCTCATACACTGCGGGAAGTGCGACACCCATTCGAGGCTGCGAGTCGACAGCGGGGGGAGCTGGATGAAGCGCAACTCTTGCAGCGCCGGCAGGTGGCATAGCACGCACGCCGCCAGCTCGTAGGCGTCGGCGGCCGCGATGGCGAAGTGCCTGCCGATCCACGCATCCTCCCCTCCATGTGTGTTATACAATACTTCAGTCACATTTTTCTCTCCCTTGAGCAACTCCCGCATGGCGAACCTGTCGACGGGGCCGCCAGGACGCAGCGCTAGAAACAGATTGCACAGGCCCTTCCCAACAGCGTAGGAGTCTCTGTAAGTCGTAGGCCCCTTGCCCAGGTGGGTGCGGCGCAACTTCTTCATCGACAACCCGCGGGCGGCGAAGATGGCCTTCGCACGACCGGCCTCACGCGCGGAAACTTCCTCCAATGAGGCCTCCCACTGCGGACCCCGAAAGTCCCGGCGCTGCGCCTCCTCCTCGTCCTGCAGCCCCCGACGCGCCTCCTCCTCCTCGTGAGGCAGATGCGCCAGAGCGGCTGGCATACAGACATCCACAGTCTTCCGCAACCGCCGCCCCTCTGCCTCCACCCGATCGCAGTGCGCCCGCCATTCGTTATCCGAGAAGCGCGCCGCCGCCGCCATCTCCTCCGTCACCTCCCGGAGCTCTGTCTCGTGTATTTCTTTGACGCCCTCTAGCTGTTGTTTATAGCTATCCCGTTCTTTTCGGAGTTCCTCGTTTTCCTCCATAAGCGCTGACACCCGAGCGTTCATTCGCAGTGCTGTGTCTCTCAATTTCTTATTTTCTGTACGCAGTTCCTCGTTTTCTTTCTGTGCCGCGGAGAGCTCTTCACGGACCTCTTCGAGAAAAGATGTGCTTTTTTGGGACATGATGCTAGCAAGTATGTTTATGCTGTCGAGGAGAAGCTACACAGCTGCGTCGTTTTCCTCAGTTGGGTGCCGAGAGAACGTTATGTGGATACTTAAATCTGCCGAGAATAAGATGGACTGCTGACGATGGAATTGGGAATACGAAAACAAAGATAGAATTTGAGATCTGTGGCATGCGACATGATCTTTCTGAGTGGGCCGCGTGTCTCGCAGAGACATTATCCAGTTGTTCACCCTCATAAACATACACACATACACACATACAGAGACAGACATGCACAACCTCATCGCAACTACAGTTCTGATGCACATATTCTCAATAGGATAGAGTGTGTCTTTTTTCTTTTTAAATATACCTGCAGTTATCCAGCTCCCGCACTTCAGGTTCCCACAACGTTACGAAACGGTCCCGCACGGCCGCGATGGCGCAGCAGGGGAAAACAGTGAGTGGGTGGGTTCGGGCATTAAAGAAAAAACACTAGCGCTGGAGTTGCAATAAACATCCTGGAGGGCCATCTCGCATACACGCAGTGATAGCAAATTGTATATTAAAAAAAGGGGGAGAAATGACGGGGAAAAGAACGGGCCAGACAGAGACAACGTAGGTTTCCTGCGGCTTGCGTAGAGTGCGAAACTGAGACGCGATAGTAAATGAAAAGAAGAAAGTAGGACCCTGCGCAAAAAGAGGGTCTGTCGTCTTAAGTGTGCGAGGCTTGCGAACTCCCTTCAGCTTTACAAGAGAAAGAGACAAAAGAAGGGGGGAAGAAATGAGAAAAAACACTAAAGAAAAAGAAGAGGAAGTCAAAAGATAGCGATACACTATTTTGCAGGAAGTGCATTCTTATTCGTAAACTGCATCGAGAAGTACTCAGGAAGCTGATGCTCCATTCCAGAAGTGATAGCTGCGTTTGGGGGGGAGGGGAGTTAAAAACGCCGTCTGGCACACCTCAATCCCCAAAAACACCCATTCACTTTCAAGGAGACAAAAGCTTTCCACTCGTATAGCAGGCACGTCTTATACTCTGTTACTTTCGTTTGAAACCGCATTGAGTTGAACACGCATCAGGTCAGCACAAAATGGAGTCAAAAAATTAATGCATCGAGAAGCAAAATCACTCGATATCACTGTCGGTGGCGTTCACGGGAGGTCCTGGGAGTCCGTGCTTCTTCAAGGCCTCGTCAACAATCTCGGGTATTATTTTTGCGAGGGCGTGTAAGCCCTTCAGCGTTAACTCGGCGACACCCTTCCGTTCACTCTTGCAGAGAGGAAGCAGTAGCGGCACCAGCTTGTGCGCAAGGGCAACGGAGGGCAGCGGTGGCCCCTCACACAGCTTTGATAAGAGTACAGCCGCCTGTTTGCGTGCGTCCCAATGATAGTCCTTCCCGCTAGCGACGCGTGCGACGGCGGCGAGGGTGTCGGGATGGCAAAACACCGCTTCACGGCACTGCGCGTTTGCGCTGATGAGCTGTTGCAGCATCTGAAGAGCGCCCATACAGTTTTCATGACGGAGTCTAAAGGGAAGCGGGTGACGCTCCCCGCGCCGTCGCTTCCAGCCGCTGTTCACGGCCTCCAACACCTGCGGCAGCGCGTGGGTCTCCAGAAGGGTGAGCCCTCGGTCGTCGCTGTTACCACCACACTCGGCACCGTGCATGGCGGACGCTACTACAAGGCGGGCGGCAATAGTATTGCGGTCATCCCAAGTATCAACGGAGCCACGGCTGTATCTCAGCGACTCTTGGAGCACCCCCGCCTCGAGCAGGCACCGCACCTGCTGCGCGCTGCAAGCTGCCACGTACGTAGCAAGGGAAGCCGCAGGGCGAACCTGGCCCCGCCTTCTGCTCTTGAGACCCGCAGTGATGACGGGAGCGAATCCGGCATCGAGCAAGAGCTGTGCCCGCTCCTCAGACCTATTGATGGGTGCTGGGGTTAGTTTGACCCAAAGTTTGGCTGTGGCCCACACAAGTAATGCGCACTCCAGCGCCGTCTTCCGCAGCACCAAGTCTTCGCTGGTGTATAGGCGGGCGAGAGCGGGAAGCGCAACACGCGCCTGCGTGAGCGTTATGCTACTGTCCGGCCAACACAGACCGTACAACCCACGACGCACGTAACGGATGGCGCGTCCGTAAACGTCCCGTTTAGCCATGAGAAAGTCGGCAAAAAGCGGAATGACGCCAAGGTCGCGCAGAGCCCCCTTATCTCCATCCGTCAGGAAGCTCAGCCACGACACCGCGCCGCACGCGGCCGGGCCGCCCTGCGCGGCGAGGGTGAGCAGCTGTGGTACGAGCCGCTCGCGCACGAGAGCCCTGTTGGCAGCCCGCTCGTCTTCGCTTTCTCCACCGCCGTACGCGAAACTGCGCATTGCATGCCGTGGAAGGAGCCACGAGGGGCTAGCTTGCTTTGCGCACTTGCACAGCGCAGGCACAACGCCCGCGTCGAACAGCACATTTCGCTGCGCCGCGCTGCCGAAGGCCAATTGGCGAAACAAACGCCACGCTTCGCCCTCCACGTCGCCCTGACCGCTACTCAGCGCGTCCATCAGGACCTCGTGGACTCCCGCGTCCAGCGCCACCTGCACATGCTCTTCTGTGTGGCCATGGATGATTGAAGACGCGGCGTCTAGCGCGGACGCTGTCATTGTCGGCCGGCGCGCGCACTCCAGCACACCAGGGAGTGCGGCACGTGCATCCAACGGGGTCGCAGTCGTCAAGTGCCAATGAAACAGGGAGGAGAATGCTTCCTCTGTCTGGTTATAATCCCACGGGTTTGTTTCTGTGCCGTTGCGTTCTCGCTCCTCTGAAATCAACTGAATCATCACGGGAGCGACGCCGGCAGCCAACATCGCGCTGCGTACATGCGGGAGGCGCTCCCCCGCGACTTGGACTATCCTCAGCGCCATCTCTCTTCCGGCTCCACCGCCCCTCAGCAGTGCAACAAGGTCGGCAAGGTCAGCAGAGACGGCAATGGCATCAAGTGCCTTCACATTACAGTCTTTCTCGAGACAGCACAACACCTTCGCCGCTGCGCCTTTCACAGTCTTACTGATTTCCCAACCACAAAAAAAAAGCCTCTTGACAAGGGGATATGCACCGCTCAGCGTCGCCAGCAGGCGGTTCACCTGCTCCTCTGACTCAGCGAAGCTCCTCACTACGGACAGTGCCTCGAGCAGCCCCGCCTTGCTGGTGCTCTTGCTGTTGCCGCCGCACCCCGCCCGCAGAGTGTCCACCGCGTCGAGCAGCGACTTGTGCTGCATAAGAAGGGTATGCAGCTGCAGAAGACGCCACTGGGGTGGCTGTCGCTCCGCTTGGTCATTCTCATGAGAAGGCAGCGGATCATGGGGTGGTTCCTTCAGCTTGTCCGAATCATCGCTCTTATCAGCTGACTGGGCCGTGTCAGGAGATTCCCTCTCCTCGACTGATGAGTCCATGCCTGATTGTTTCCCCTCCACACACAGCTGGTCACACTGTGGCGGTTGCGACTCCTGCTGCGGTTGCTCTCTCTGCACTCGTAGAAGACCCGCCTTGCTTTCGGGAAAGGCGTCCGCTGGTTGGTGTGTGCCATTGAGATGAACGCAATGATGGCACGCACTGTGCGGCGCTGGCGGAAGCGGGAGAGGGCGGTCGCAACAACTGGGTGCTGTGACAAATTTATTGGAACGGAGGGCGCGAAGGGAAAGTGAACGTGAGAAAAAGCAAAGAAAACAATTAAGACTTTGCCGTGGACACAAAAAACAGTGAAATACTGAAGAGTGCAACAAAAGTAGCGGACAATTATATGATTGAATGTCCATGCTTCTTTATAATGCTGGGTGCAGCAAAGTTTCCTACTGTACTACGCACTGAAAGATAGTGTCATTGGTGGAAAGCAAAGAGAGGGGGGGGAGGTACAGCAGAACGGTTAAAGAGCAAGAGTGAGAGAGAGGGAATGTGCGCAGTGCATGTCACTGAGGTATTGGAATAAATCTAGCACAAGTCCACGTCAGAAGAACCACTAAGGCGAGACAGAACCAAATATTTCCTTGACTGAGCCTAGTAACTAAACAATGAGGGGAAACAAATAAGGAAAAAATTATAATAGAAAAATGAAGAGAAGGGAAGGCATAAAACTAAACTTGAACTATAAAAAACAAGTCACATATGAGAGCGCAAGATCCCGTCAGCCGAATTCTGCGTCGTGGACACGCTCGTGAAACTGAGGTCCCAACCCCCGCGGTCCGACAGCGTGCAAGTGCGACGCAACTCGTTCGCTAGTGCCGCCAAACACATATGTGCGCCTAGACGGCGCTGAGCTTAAAGGAGGTGATGTCAACAAAAATGTCCACAGACGTGTGAATCCTGGCCGCGAAGGTGTTCAGCTCGAGCAGAACCGTTCGTGCTGCAGCCCTCATAATCAAGTGCGTTTTACTTCGCCAGCAAATGCCAGCCAGCCCAAGTCTGCCGGCCTCGGTGAGGAAAGGCGTGCCCCAGTCAAGAGCGGAAGCATCCGTGATAAGCACGGGAACCTCTCAAAAACCGAACAGTAGAACAACTTCCACGGTGCGTTCTTGCTGACCGCTTCCGCGAAACGCAGCAGCTCGTGCAATGCCCAAGCCGGAAGGCGACACTTACCACCAGACTCAACATTCTCTTAGTTCAACGCCGACAGGCGACGGCGCACACTCTTTGGAAGTAAATAGTGCTTGACGAGACGCAGAGCCAAGGTCTCGAAGGCGTGCACCAGCTTGAACTCCACTGCTTCCAAGTCCGAGACCGGCATGCTGAGGCCCAGCTTGTGCATTCCGAAAACGCTGCACTGACCGATTCGTCTGCCGGCAGGGTTCGGGGAGGGAGGGGGGGAGGGATGCCGCGCCGGCTCTTCTTACCGCGAAGGACGGCGGCCGAGGATGATCGACCAATCCCAACAAGGCTCCCACGGCATTTTCCTCTTTCTTTGGTTAAACGTGCTCGGCATTCCGAGTCCAGCCTGCGCTGTCTAGCAGAGATTGCGATACGACCACGCTAGTGACTGCTGGCCTAAAAAAATGTGGTGGGGTTCTGGGCGAGTTGTCATGACTGCAGTTCCCACCCACGGCAAACGGGGAAGGGTCACCACTGCGGTACGGGTGTATGCTTCAGCATCATCATCCGAGGTCTCAGGTCTTGTCTCTCACATCGCAGGAAACATTACCAGTTGAGTTAAAGCTTTCCCGCTTTTGGATCAAGAAAACTCAGCAGCTCAGCGGCGTTGTCCT
>JAQOSZ010000239.1:0-10538 GCA_030347455.1 Kentomonas sorsogonicus | reverse complement strand
ACCCCTTTTGCGACGGACAACCCTTCATCAACCTTAAACCCAACCCTAACTCTAAAACCAACAACAGAACCCTCATAAACGACGCCTCACATCATAAATCTTGTCAACGTGTCGTAGTTTCGCAGGGAGTCTTTCTATGCTCTTCGTACCAATCATGCTCCTCCTAATCAAACTGGGTGCTGCCTAACAATAGCGTCCCTGAAAGAAGTCGCCGCAGTCTCCACCAGAGTTGAACGTGGATCCCTCCGGTTAGTCTCCAACGAGAAAGCTGCCCCATCCAAAAGTTGCCATGCTGCTATCCCTTCTCAACATTAGTAAGCCGTCTGTTCATACGAAAGAAACCACCTGGTAAGCAGTCGCTAACAGAAGAAGGTAGTTGCTGCTTGTGGAAAGAACCCGGCACCAGAAACACACAACAGACAAAAGAGCAACACAACCGCAAAGAAGAACGCAGACACCGACGATGATTGAACGCGTTACGTGGTATCAGTGGACTGAGTGAGGATGGTGCAGCAGAGAACAGTCTCAACAACAGAACGAGCCAGCAACAGCACTGCTACAACTGACAGCTTCTCTAAGAGGCCAGGTCGCAGGAGAAACCATCCCGCGTGAAAACTCTTAATGTGGTAGATTCAGTTCGTGATTTGTCAGTCCGCTCCATAGCAGTTGGTGTGGAAGGTGGTCACATCCTGCTGCCAGCATCCTCCCAGTTGCTGCTGCACACTTCCCATCTTCTGGATCTTCTGAATAAAACTCCTCTCTCCCCACAACCGACGGTAGATTACCACACAGAAACAAACCCTCCCTCCCACCCGCCTCAAAGGCCCTGCCACAGAAGGCAGGCGGGTACGACACGCAGAGAAGAAACCCGCAAATCCCATGCAACAGCTAATCGAAGAAGTACAAGACATAGTAGCCCTTGAGTGAAGAGGAAGCAACAGTGTAGTAAGGTTCAGCACCAGGAGACGACACTCTCCCCCCAAACAGCAACCAACCCAAGCACATGAGCACATATATTTCTTTTCCTCAAATACTTCAACGGGAGTTCAGACACACGCACATCATCTCAACAACAAGATGAAGAGACTCAACCTCCAAAATACAGTATTCATTACTCTACCGCTCACCCGAGCCTCCCGCATCCACTGCTGGGATGCACTCATCAACGACGAAGTGTGACAGTTATGTTAGTGGGATTTCACAACACCAGATTGTACACCTCCCCTCTCTCCAATTCAATAATACCGTAGATGTCATCACTGTGTGTATGTTTGTTATCCCGCTGAGAAGTGGCCCTACAACGGAGACACAATAACTCGAACATGAATGCGTAATGTTGCACCCCGTAGATTCACACCACAAACGAGGCATCGCAGGCAGTTCGTTACTTTCAGAGAGAAAGAGGGAGTCAGTGGCCAGAGCTATGTGTCAGGTGATCCTCTGAAAAGCAGTCATTGCGGTGGTACGATGAGCCAGCGGCGATGCATGTTAGCTTGCAGAAGCTATAGTGCAACAACAACTATTACGGGGTTAGAGCAGTCATGGATCCACAGTGCAAGTGTGTGACTGACGAAGGGGCGAAGTGAAGAATGTTCAGCGAAGGACACACTGGAATGCTCATCTACAGTGGTTATCATCCACTTCAACCTCACCGAACACTTTTCGAGAACGCAGATCTCTGCAGCTGTGTCTACTGATAATACTCGAGGTGTATCGTCTTCTCCAGATACGAAATACTGACTGCAAAGGTTCAGTACGTCATCTTCCTTCATTCAACAGAAGACATAGATGTTTCATACTCTTGTGTAGCCCAAAAAAAGAGCCGAAGCAGTGTAACTATTGTGTACTACTTGTAAGCTAAGAGCGAAAATACTGTTTTGGACCCTTCCCTCAACGATTTACCTGGGAATCGTCGGGGAGAGGGGAAGGAAAAGGAGTGTGATATTTTCAAGCGGACAGAAAGTGTAGAATAAGAAGAAAATCTTACTAGCTGTTGCGGCCTACGTGTGTGATGTCGGAGGGTAATGGTTGCCGGTTGGGATGATGAGCGTGAGTCACTCATGTGGACTGGGGCGAGCCGTCCAAGTGACTATCGTGATGGGTAATTGTAAGCCAACCTCTTTCATCGTTACAATAATATGGCTAGGTGAACGCGTTTGTTAGTTGGTAGTCATAGCACTGGAGATTTGTTGCATTGCATACGCACCTTGTGGCACGCGTACTATGGTAATGTGTTAGTCAGCGTCCAGTTATCCCACTCAAGTGGTGCTGTTACTGGGCAGACGCGCGTGGGCGAGGGGGGTGACGATGGATGAGTTTCCCAGCAAATACTTTTGCATGAAGTGATCCAATAAGTATCGATAAGAGGAGGATAAAGACACAAAGGCATTTACACCCATATGAGCCGTCCGCACAGTACAACCTCTCAAGTATGTGCTTTTCTATGATTAGCTTATAAGCGGTGCAACATTTATAATAAAGCAAGTGCACAACAAGTGCAGATGGAATAAAATAACTTCAAATCATTAAGAGTGTTTGCTAGGTTTGGTTCGACGTGATCCGTCGCCAAATAGATGGACGTCTTTACTCTTTCTGGAATAAGTGATTCGTAAGTTGGCTGCAAATATGAAAAGCAAAACAAACTTATTATTCTTTCAAAAAACAGTTTTGTCCCTTTTACCGACCGCTCTTGCAACAACTATGAAACAAGCTACGGATGGGAAGAGGGCATTGGCGCTGCTGATCCCATTCACATAAAAAAACCGAGATCCTTTCATAATAATAACAGTAACGAGTACTACTAGGAAGAGCTTTGACTTCAACTAGAAAAAAGCAGAAAAACAATAATAAACTGCATTAATTGTGACGGCAACAAGAGGGGAGCAACGCATACAGCTGCGATGGATGACGTGAATATACCGTGAACTGTATTATCGGAGGTTCAAATGAAATTTTCAGATAATCGTAGTAATTACTACCTCCAACGGCAACAAAAGTAAATATGTAAATAGATCTGCCTACTCACACCTACAAACAACAATCGCCGTGTGTGTCTGTGTCTGTATATGCGCCGCCCCCAGGACACCAAACACGCAGAGAAGTGTCATGACAGTAATTTTGAGCACCAGTCCACCATTCCGCCTAACTCCTTATTCACCCGAGCCGTCTTGGTATCGACATCACCGACACCCGCGAACTCTCCCCAGTCGGTGCAGTTGTTGATGTGGACATCAACAAGGAACGTGCGGCTTCCCCGGAGGCGGTGCATCTCGCGGAGGTCGGTCACGGTGTAGTCGGTGTCCAGAAAGTACAAATCCCTCATACACTGCGGGAGGTGCGACACCCACTCGAGGCTGCGGGTCGACAGCGGAGGGAGGTAGCTGAAGCCCAGCTCTCTCAACGCCGGCAGGTGGCACAGCACGCACGCCGCCAGCTCGTAGGCATCGCCGGCCGGGATCGTGAAGTCGGTGTCGCCCCATGTATCCTCCTGTCCCTGTGTGTTATAGAATATGTGAGTTACGTCGGTCTCGTCCTTGAGCATCTCCCGCATGGCGAACCTGTCGACGGGGCCACCGGGGCGCAGCGTCAGAAGCAGATTGTACAGACCCTCCCCGGCATCGTAGGAGTCATCGATAGTGGCAGGCCCCTTACCCAGGTGCTTGCGGCGCAGTTTCTTCATAGACAGCCCGCGGGCGGCGAAGACAGCCTCCGCACGGGCGGCCTCGCGCGCGGGGACTTGCTTCAATGAGGCTTTCCACTGCGAGCCCTGCAAGTCGCAGCGCTCCGCCTCCTCCTCGTCCAGCAGCCGTCGTCGCACCGCCGCCTCCGCGTGGAGGAGATACTCCAGTATCGCTGGCATGCAAGCATCCACAGCCCTCCGCAATCGCCGCACCTCCGCCTCCACCCGATCGCAGTGCTCCCGCCATTCGTTATGCAAGAAACGCGCTGCCGCCGCCATCTCCTCCGTCACCTCGCGGAGCTCAGTCTCGTGCTGTTCTTTGACGTCCTCCAGCTGTTGTTTATAGATATGCCGCTCTTTTCGGAGTTCTTCGTTCTCCTCCGTCAGCGCCGACAACCGAGAGTTCATTCGCTGCACTGTCTCTCTCAATTTCTGATTTTCTGTGCGAAGCTCTTGGTTTTCTTTGAGTGCTTGCTCCAGTGTTTTCGGCGTCACCGCAAGAGGATCATTTCCTGCGTCGGACAGAGGATTAGAACTCATCCTTAACGATATCGTTAGTATTTGTTTCCTTACTCTGCGATAGAAAAAGAAAGAGACGCTCTCTCTCGACGCAGAGTACCCTGAAAAAAAAAAGAAGAGAAAAAGAGTGAGATTGTGTGCTGACTTGCCCTAGTGTTTCTAGATATGTGTGTATACCTAAAAGGTGAAAATATACCACTTCTTTGCTGTGCGATGCCTTTCATACAATGAATGTGTCAGGCAGAGGGTGAGGAGGTGAGGGGGGAACGAAAATTGCTTTCTGTACGTAACGAGATAAGTTTGAGTACTCAAGAAGCACTGTGGAGGGAGCATAATTAAAATAACAGCACACCTTACCTACAAATATGCAACAAAAGAATAAAGCTCTCCCCCTTCTCCTACTCTGCAGCCTCACCAACACTCATCTCGATTATTCTTCCTCAAGAATCAAAACGGAAAATCGGACAAACAACAATCTCCTTCAATTTGGAATAGTGGCATTGGTACACTGTGCTGTTTTTTGTGCATTTTCTGTATTCACAACAAAAGAGAACAGAATAATGCACATGCGAGAAGAGGTGAACCCCACACAGTGGACAGAATATTTGATTGAAAGAAGGCTGGAAAAACAAAAAGAGATACACTTCACACGTGATAAAGAAGGGAGGTATAAAAAAAAAGTATGAAGGCACATACATCCACGATTTCTGAAAACATCGTACCAAGTTTCTCTACTTTCCTTACAACTTTATCTACTTCATTTGTAAATATGCACTTATCCTTACACGGTGACGATGTTCGCCTTGCCAATAATAATAATGATAGTAGTATTCTTCCTCGTTTTTTTTTTTTCAAAGAAGAAAAGAGGAAACAGAATAAGGAGGAGTAGTGATGCTCGGAGGCACCCTTACCCAGCAAAAATAACAAAGAATAATAATGACAACAAAAGAGTAATTTCATTCGTCATGAACAGTAATACAGCGACTAAGGACTGCGTTCTCCGTCTTCTGGACCCTCCTTATTTTTCTGTTAAAAAACACTACGTGATGACTGTGCCGAGAAGAGCAAGAGAGAGAAGGAATGTCTGTAGAGTTGTAATACTCTTGCTGGTAGCGTTCTGCTCATACCTCTCTTGGTGTGGCGCATATCCGTTGTCGTAGGCTTAGTCACCAAACATTACATTTTCGTCTCACATCGCTTCGACAGTTCATTCTTCATTTTATGGCTGGGGAAATCCCGAACCCCACACAGACAGCACCTGCGTTTCGGAAAGTAAGGTAGGGCACGTGTGTTCCCGCAACGGTAATTCAACACTACTCTCCGAATATCGTATGATTTGGTCCGTAGTGCTTTTCCCCCATAGTAATGTGAGAGACTATCAACCAGAGTGAGATGATCCAGCATATAACTTCCGTAAATTTAGATTAATCGGAAGCAAAGGTCAGCGCCTCTCATCGCAGTGAACAAGATCATCTTTCAGTTTGCGGGCGCACTCTAGTAGGCCCCGTTCAACCTCTTTCTGTCACTTCACAAACTGGTTATTCATATACCTCCACTCTCGATGACTGCAGAGCACGTACTAGTTTCGTGAGAAAGCATTCTGCAAACTGTCGCGTAGAAGGGAGCCCACTTACACCACAGGGAATGAGGAGAATCGAAGAAACAAAAGGAAATTCAATATATATGGAAAAAAAAGTGCTGAATCCACAAAAAAAAGGGGGGGTTATGCCCTGTTGGTAGAATAAGTTGAGCAGCACACTCACGCTCATAGAAAGGACCAAAAGTCCAAGCACTACCAGCACCACTTCGGGCAGGCTTAACTAGTAAGTTGGCACCGAGCAGGAGCAGTTACACCACAGCAGAAGACAATCAAACTCTTCCATTTGTACTAGTCCCCTTGCGGTGTTCAGTCTGAAAAGTGAACCAGCTGTCACTACCCTCCAAATTTGAGCACTGAATCTGCTATCCTCAGTATCGTCTACGATCAGAACAGTCTTGGAACTCCACTGCAAGTGCTTGAATCCGCAGATAAAGGAGGACGAGAACCAGACGTCAGCATGCGCGAGGTTTTGCACACCTCTCTCCAAGCCGGGATACAACAGTGTAGGTTCATCAGCATCATCCTTCACTCCTTGAAAGAAGAGTACGTTGCGCTCTCCAAGCTTACTGAAGTGTCACTGGTTCAACATGTTATAGAGAGAAACAACAGAAGGTGGTCGCCCTATACTCCCCATATTAATTTCATAGTAAAAATGTGTGGCATCCGCAGCGTCTAAATCAGTGGTTAAGGAAATTAATACATTGTGTTCAAACGCGATCCAGTGGAAATTCTATTCATGTTGCAAGGGCAGCCTAAAGGATGTGCCCTCAACACTACGTTCTTTGTAAGGTGTTATGCTACTTTCACGTCAAAGAAAAAAAAAGAATGCGAATGAAGTAGAAGATGAGGACAATATGGCTGGGAGTCGAAGAAGAGGGAGAGAAAGTGAAGCTGGCAAGTGAGAAGTATACGGAGCTCAACATTCGTACATATTAATTATCAAGCAACGCACAAATATCATTCAGCACCTGTTAAAGTGTCAGGTCACTCCAACACGCGGAGCTCACTTTCCTTAAATAGTTCAGCTGGAGGAGAGTATACTGGAATCGGGGAGGAATGCCTGATTTATTATTGTTATGTCAAGTATGTAAGATAATTGAACTACGTGAGAGAACAAATCCGAAGAGAACAAGTAGTGTTGATTATTGAAAGAATGTTTGGGCCAGTACCGGTGCAAGTGTGTGAGAATTATACGCATCCCTAACTTCAGAAATCCTTCTTATTGCCAAGAGGTGCTGAAAGTAGGGTATACTGTGAGACAAGTTGTCCCATACACACTGTGCTGTAACTCGAAATAAAAAAGAACAAAATAAAAGAAGAGCAATCAATGGCACTCAAAGAAAAAGAAAACATAGATAATGAAGCACAAAAAACAGAGCATGCGGCAAATAACAAAACAAAAATGTGGTGTGCCAGATGCCACCAAATGCAGATATAAAAACACGTCGTGTGATGATAAGCCCTCTAACCCTGCTAGCATTCAAGGCAATATGTATCCGCTATAACCAATGTTTGACACATGCTCCAGGTAGGGTGCAACGTAGAGTACCAAAGGTCTCATCCGCATACTGGAAAGAGAGGAATGCATGGGGTCTAAAGCCCCCGACACACTCACATCAACATGAGGGAGATTCTTGGCGAGTGTCGCATGTGGCTGCTTCAGAAGAGCGAAGACGGGGACAGCAAAACGGCAGCCAAAACGCTTTGCCAATTTGGTTGTTGCAGTGGCTTGAATGGGAAAGTCACGCGCTGCTGTGTCCTCCCCCTCTCCCACCTTGAAACCCAGCTTAGCTGTAGTCTCCCACACATTCCTTTTATCCCCACCGTAGGCATCTTCTCCAATAACACTGATCAGAAGAAGCGCGTCGCCGCAGACAACCACCATGTCTGCATACTGCGAGCCCTCCCCATTCAGCACCACATAGACATTGGAGTTTGGTTCGGAAAGGCCTGCGCAAAACGCCTCCAGTGCTTCGTTCTCCCTCATAGATATTTCCTCTGCCGTGGCGGTACAGTTTTTATCACCATAAATAAAAGGATACGCAACCTGCGATGTCCTTCGTGTCGCACTAGCCATGCCCAGTGATGCCTCTGTTATAGCTTGGCGAACCAGTGCCTCCACACCAATAGGTTTCGCGGAAGTTTCGGGCCAGCGGAACTGATCGAGGATGTAAAGGAGGGTCAAATCGTCACGCTCCGTTTTTCCTTCGCAAATCACATCGCACAAGAACGAGAAGAGATTGAAAAAGAACAATTTGTTCAGTTCAGCGCTTACAGAGAACAGCTCTGCAAGGCTATGCTCAGAGCACGTTTCGTCCTTCAGCTCCCAGTCAGACAGCATCGCCAGCACAATATGATGGAGGCCAATGCGGTGCGTGATTCGCTTTAGTTCAAAAGTAAGATAATTAACCGCCTTCGACGTGATACCAGCACTAACAGACGCATCAACTTGATAGACCTTATCGTTACAGTGGCAATTTGTTGGTTCATGGCTGCCGCCGCATAGGGAGAGAAAAGTTCCGCGACGAACCAGCTCTATGTACTGAGTGGCTGTCAAAGATTTTAGGTCGTCACACTGCTTGTATTTATTCAGCGAGATTCTGAGCAGCAGAAGCTGAATGTGCGAAAAAGCCTCCATGGCCTTGTCCAGTATTTCGGATTCGTTAAAAGTGCTGTTCAGCGCGGCAAAGGGCTCCAGTGGTAATGTGTGGGCAACGCCATCGCAAAGGTTTATACTCACCTGCAGAAGTGCTCGTTTGACTTCGCAAACGTCTTTACACCATTTTGCTTGTTGCTTCGCAGCGATTGGATTTGTTTGGAGAAGTCTGACAACAGTAATCACTGATCGATTGAGTAGCAGAAAGACTCCCTGATTACACTCCACCGTTTTCAGCATCTCCGACGCACAGGAGCGGTTGCACATGACGAAGAAAAAGATGGAATTATGTGTCCAATGAGTGTAGAGATTAGTCAGTTCCAATTTGGTGAGACTGCTGTGAAGCAGTTGGATGCTTGGCTTCATGTGGAAGATGATGGTGGCAGGGCCGGCCTTCATCCCGCCCCATAAATCTGTCGCTGCGAGAGAAGAAGACACGATCACGTAGATACCCAGAAAAGGAGTCCGATAATAAAACGAATCCTGGAGCGAAGACACCGGTGACTCACTTCCTGTAAAGGTTAGCGAGCACAGCAGCGGCGGTGATCGATGCACATCGTCAAGAATGATGAAGGCGTTCGGACAGTCGCTGTTCGTCTTGGAGAACACATCACCCCCCAGGCGGTACGGTGTCATTGCCTTGTCTATGAGGTCTTTCAGAATTCGAGACGCCACATAGTTCCGTTTCTGGTACGCTTTACGTACGTCTTCTTTGCTGGCTGTTCTGGCCTCAACAACATCTTCGTGAGCTTGAAAAAGCTCGCCGTACAAAGTGTGCATCAACACATCGTTGATATGAATATAGAAAGCAATCGGAGAGGTGGCGGCCGTGGTAGATACTTGAGAGATTGCGTTTAGAGAAAAGTGAGTTTTACCCGAACCACAGTCTCCACAAACGAAGTGGAGATACTCATAGGCACCAGAGTAACGACCTTCTAGCGAATACATATATCTCGAATAAGATTCGTCTACGTTTCGGTTATTCGATTGTAGGTGTCGGAGTGCGGCATCACTTGTACGCAGCACTGCAAGGCCGCTCTGTTTGCCGCTGTTGTACATCATCTCCCTTAGTTTTGCAATAAAGTCGTCATATTGAAGAAAAACGCCAACCTGAAAGTGAACTTTCAGAAACGCGCGGCCCCACTCCAGGAGGGAGGGAT
Source organism: Kentomonas sorsogonicus (assembly GCA_030347455.1). NCBI lineage: Eukaryota > Euglenozoa > Kinetoplastea > Trypanosomatida > Trypanosomatidae > Kentomonas > Kentomonas sorsogonicus. The sequence goes on along the minus strand of JAQOSZ010000239.1, from coordinate 924 downwards.
CTTCGAATGCTTCTTCTCGTAACTTTGTCTTCAGCTTATGGTCCAGCAAGTCAAAGAAATTAAGCAATGCCTCATCCAGTTTGGAGGAAGTGTGTACGGCTATTTCCCAGTGATTTCGCAAAATGGCAGAGTCCACAGCCTCCACCTTCTCGCAAAAATGCTGTAGGTCTTCCTTAACACTGTCGCGCAACGTCGCCAGCGCCTCCTCCTCCTCCTCACTGGGCACCCTGAAGATAATCTTGCACGAGTCCACCTTGTGTTTCTGGAAGTCCTCTTCCGTCAGCTGTGGCGCGGAGGCTCGCGCCTCTGATGTGTCAGGGGTGGTGTCAGCGGCAACGGGTCCAGGACTCTGGCTACCAGTCGCAAAACTCGGAGACGGAGTAGTCATTGTGAAAAAAAAAAAGGATTTCACCTCTCAGTTTTTAGGAGTTCTGAATTGTAGCCTTGATTGGAAAGAAGCTGGGGAAAATCTATAGAGAGGAGACCAAGGGGAGCACAAGGGTTGGAAAAGTAATGAAAGAGATTAATGTCGAGTAGGGGGGAGGAGGAGGCTATTTTGCTGAGAGGATGACAGTGTATGTTGTGAAGAGCGGCGCTTAGACCGAAAGGTTCCAAGACAAAGCCATTTCCCACCATTCCAACTCATTCGGTTTATTCCGTTGTCATATATTCATGGTTGATTGTTACATGGCAGAGCGAATGCTACCGCATAGCCGGTACACTCTTGGTCACTGGCGACGAGTATGTCTGCGAGGGAAGAGCTAGTCCCACGTCTGGTGTTTGCCTGTGTATGATACCGCCCGAGCGGAACGGCAAATTGCATGACGCATTGTCAGCAGGGCCCGAGGGTCCAGAGATATAGAAAAAATAAGCAATAACGTTCCGCTCACGCAATGTGTTATACGTAAACGTGAACATGCTGTG
>JAQOSZ010000238.1:0-192066 GCA_030347455.1 Kentomonas sorsogonicus | reverse complement strand
CTAGCCGGCCCCGGCCCCGCGCGCGCGCCTCGGCGCCCCCACCATAGATACTTTTTCTTTTCTCCTGTTTTCTTTTCTTTTCTTTCCTTCTTTCCCCTTTGATTGGATCCCCTTCTTTCCGCGCGTCCTGCGACTCCCATGCTTCCCCCGCGCGTGGGCCGCTGGCCCGGCCCGCCCCGTCCCCATCCGCTGCTGCTGCGACCCCGCTGTCGCTGGCGTTCTCTGCGTTGTTGACGCACGCCGATGCTCTGCCTGCACCCCCACCCGCCCTGCCGCTCCCCCCCTACGACTGTGTCCTTCGCAGATCCGCTAGCCCTCTCCCCCGCACCCAGCACCTCCCAGCACGCAAGCCCACAACCACCCTCAACCAACCACCCACCACCACCACCCCCCCCGTCACGATGGCCACCCCCCGCAGCGCCAAGAAGTCCGGCCGCAAGGGCGGCAAGTCGCGCAGCGCCAAGGCGGGCCTCATCTTCCCCGTCGGCCGCGTGGGCTCTCTGCTGCGCCGCGGGCAGTACGCGCGCCGCGTGGGCGCCCCCGGCGCGGTGTACCTGACGGCCGTGCTGGAGTACCTGACGGCGGAGCTGCTGGAGCTGTCCGTGAAGGCGGCGCAGCAGAGCTCCAAGAAGCCGCGCCGCCTGACGCCGCGCACGGTGACGCTGGCTGTGCGCCACGACGAGGACCTCGGCGCGCTGCTGCAGAACGTGACCGTCTCGCGCGGCGGCGTGCTGCCGAGCCTGCAGAAGGCGCTGGCGAAGAAGCAGAAGAAGTCGTCGAAGCGCGCCAAGAAGGCCAAGTCCACGCCCAGCGCGTAGAGGCAGCCTGCTGCGGTGGTGTAGCCGCTGGCGCCTCGCGCCCGCCGCTGCTCCGCCGCGTCCAATAGATCGTTTTCTTTTCTTTTCTTTCTCTCCTGTCCCCTTGCCTGCCGGCTTTTTTTTTCATTTTGTTCTTCATATTGTTTCTGACGACTCCTAGGTTTTTGTTTCCAGCCTTTTTTTTTCTTTTTTTTTTTCGTTCTCACTGCACTGGGCGCTCGCCCCGCTCCCACAGCTGTCGCCACCTCCACCGCCCAGCGTACACGAAATCGCTTTTCCCGAAGACTCATGACACACTTTTTGCACGCCATGTCCCCCCCCCTCCACCCCCGTGCACTCCGCGCACCGGACCCCGCACACGCGCACACGTGCGCCCTGGTCCCCGCGCGGACAGACTGTAAAACACGGCCCTGTCCTTCCCCACGGACGGTGACGCGGGCGCGCGCCTCAGGCGCCGCCGTCACACGAGGGTCCCCGCGCGCCAGCGGGTTCGTCGCGCCACGACCCCCCCACCCCTCTCTCCCCTCCCCGCAGATCCCCCCGCCACACCTCGCTCTAGCACCACCCGCGCCCACCTAACACCAAGCAACCAACCCTTTCACCACAATGATCACTCCCTGGTAGCAGCTGTATCTGTCCGCTGATAGCAACCCAACACACATTTCGCCATGCGCCATGCCGCGGTCAGCATGAAACAGATGCCGTTCGTTGTCAGCGCCAGTCGCACCAACGTTATAGTGTTCGAGATACGGCAGCAAACACTGATAGTGCCGCTCTTTCCCCCCTTCCTAGTGAGTACGGCGGGTGTGGTACATGGCTCCGGTCGGCGCGAGCACTCCGCTCGGCGAGCACCACCGTGATGGCCCCCTCCGATACCGGCACCGCCGCATCAGGTGTGACGATCGTCGAGCGACTCGCAGTTGCTACAGAAGTTATAGCGGAACCGCAAATGACGGCTTTATTCTTGCGGAGGCGAGATGTGGAGTATTCGTGCGCCCGCACCTGGAAAGAAGAAGACAAAAAAAAAAAAAAAAAGAGAAAGGGCAAAACCAGAAAGAAAAAGAAGGCCGAGAGGGTTGAAAGATGCACCGGCACAGAAGGCGGCGCAACTCTCGGCGGCAGCGCTTGTCTCTTCCTCCCAGTGGGACTGAATGGGCTGATGACAACTCTCCCGAAAACCCAACACATATTTATAGGCTAGTCGTTGCCCGTGCAGCCACCTCGCAATCTGCCGCCGAACGGCGCAGGTTCGACTCCGGCTGCCGCGCATGTTTAGCCAACGGTTATCACAGTAGCGGAAGTGATAGGCACGCGGGCGGCAGTGAGGGTGATAGCAAAGCGGCGAGCAAAGCCCGGCTATATACACACCCACCTCTCGCGGTCGAGTGGCGAGCGAAGGCCCGCGTGATGGATGAGCCTCTCCAAGAACGCTCAAAGGCTCTGTCGACCCTCAAGACATAGCTCTGTGAGCTGAAGGCCTCTCAAAAAAGGCAACAAGAGACGTCTCGCCGAGCCCAGCACGGAGGCTGAAAGCGAGCGCCGAGTGCTCATGGGCGAGCGCAATCTGCTGTGCAGCGAACCCATTGAGTTCAGGAAGCAGGTTGAAAGCGTCACCAGCGACGCAGCTGGACAGAAGGCACTGGTGGAAAGTCTCCAGCGCCAGCTCACCAACGCGCAAAATGAGTCGGAGCGTAGCAGCGCTTCCTGCAAGATGCTGCTTCTCCGCTGCAGCGACACGGCGGCAACGGTCACCGCCCTCCAGGGTGAGCTGCAGCAGCAGACACAGCGGAAGGCGGAACTGAGCGATATGGTAGCTCAGATCACCGACCGCGTCCAGAAGCTGTCCTCCCCGGAGTACACGACGGCGACGGCCGTCATCCTGTACTACGCGCGGAAGCTGGACGAATATGTGGTGGACGCTCGCACCTCCCAGTCCCAATGCAAGTGGGCGCTGAGGTACGTCAAGAGCCTCACTGTCTCTGTCCTTCAGACCTTGCCTGAAGATCAGCAGTTGGAAGTGTGGTCCAACTTCAAGAAAATTTTTCAGGCAAATGCCTATGGGTTGACGGTCGAGGAGCTTGAGTCAACCGAGGCGGACCCGGCGATCCTGAGTGAGGCGCCACCGTTCCCCCCCCCCATTCCCCCATGAGTGTGAATGATGATTGACGCGGAGCCGACGATCCCCGCCCCCTCGTCTTTTCCTTTCCTATAGGTTAGCAGTGCTTCCGTTACTCTGGTTCGTTTCCTCCTCAAGGAACGTTAGCATCGGCGATCTATATGCTGACTGCGAGCGATGTCCCCTAGTTCCTCTTCATCGGCTTCGTTTTTTTGTTAGCTTGCGCGGGGAATGATTCTGACGAGACTACATGCCATAACCACTTTCATATCTCTCTCTCTCTCTCTTCCACGCCCCACGCCTTGACTTAATCTTATCTTCTCTAAGGTTAACGTCCCTCCCACACATAGATTCTTTCTGTTTTTGTTCTTTCTTTTTCTTTTCCCGCCCACCCACCCATTGAAGCCCGCCCACCCCGCGGGGGTGCTTAGGGCGGGCACTCTCACTCACTCACCCACTTCGTAAACCATTACTCATAAAACGATAATAAATTGTTCTGTGTCGAGTTGATAATAACGCTGTGTCTTCGTAAAACCTGTGTTGACGTACGCTTCAACGCACAAGCGCTTTGTGCTCTGATAGATGATTGTTTTATTATTTACTCTACTTTTATGTTTTCCCTACTCTTAATTTCTCTAATCGTCCTTCCTCCCTTCTTTTCACTCTTGTTCAAGTTCTAGGCTTAGTCGAGGAAAGAATTATTCTGTTAGCTTGCGCGGGGAATGATTCTGACGAGACTACATGCCATAACCACTTTCATATCTCTCTCTCTCTCTCTTCCACGCCCCACGCCTTGACTTAATCTTATCTTCTCTAAGGTTAACGTCCCTCCCACACATAGATTCTTTCTGTTTTTGTTCTTTCTTTTTCTTTTCCCGCCCACCCACCCATTGAAGCCCGCCCACCCCGCGGGGGTGCTTAGGGCGGGCACTCTCACTCACTCACCCACTTCGTAAACCATTACTCATAAAACGATAATAAATTGTTCCGTGTCGAGTTGATAATAACGCTGTGTCTTCGTAAAACCTGTGTTGACGTACGCTTCAACGCACAAGCGCTTTGTGCTCTGATAGATGATTGTTTTATTATTTACTCTACTTTTATGTTTTCCCTACTCTTAATTTCTCTAATCGTCCTTCCTCCCTTCTTTTCACTCTTGTTCAAGTTCTAGGCTTAGTCGAGGAAAGAATTATTCTATTTCATTCGTACACACCATATATATATTTTTTTTTGAAAGTCACGAATGGTTCTATACCCGCACAAGCTTGTTAACAGCATTTAATTTATTTCATAATATTTAATTCCTATTCTTATTTACCTATTGGGCTACAATGCGCTTTTCATTTCGCGACGCTCAGTGTGTGTATTACCGTAAATATTTTTTCACCCCTTTTCGCTGTCTTCCCTCTATTTGCATTTTCTCCGTTTCATGGTTTATTGTACTGCTTTGTGTTTTTGATCATTTACCGTTTCTTTCTTGAGCTCGCTGCATTTGCCCTAATTCGAGGGTGTCCCGCTGATGCCGAATGCGTGTGACGTATGAGAACTGTTTGCTCTTACTACTGTGGCCAACGCTCGCCGGGACTCCCATTCTGTGATTGCGTCGCTCCAAACAACACTGTATGCGTTTACTATCGCAACCTATTTACTTTTTGTTTTCCCTCTCCCCGTCGCGTCACTTAATCTTTCTTTCCCTTTTTCCCTCCCCTCTCTCTTCCTCCCTATCTCGCTGTTCGTGTCGTCCTGCTAGAGAAACAAAGTATCTGACATTTATTGACACAATAGTTTGTCTTTTGTTACCTTTTTTTTTTTTACTTGAGAGTTAACAAATCTAGAGTTTATCTCATTTTCATTTTATTTTTTAAACGCCAAGTCCTCTCTTTTATCCAGCCACCTCTTGTCGCCGCTTCGTCCGTTTCAAAGAGAGAGAGAGATATAGATTTTGCGATGCTTGCCGCTCGCGACGTCAATGCGCTCCAACGCCCTACGCGGCTGGAGTGGGCACCAAGACGCCCAACGCAATCTCCGCCGCCGCTCACGCCAGCTGGGGGCAGAGGGAGGCTCCCAGCCAGCTCCCGAGCGTCAGCGAAGACAGCGTGGAGGAGCACAGCGATACGTTTCGCGACACGGGTGACGACGCCGATTATGGTGTTGGAAGCGCCGACAACAACGCAGCACAGGACGACGGCTCTTCCCTCTCCATTCGCCACTACTGCGGCGTGCGCGGCGCGACAGTAAATACAGCTACAAACAACACGGGGAACCGGTTCGCGAGCACTGCTGCCGCGACCTCCGCCACCGCCGCCGACAAGAAAAGTACGAGCCGCTTTGCCCCCGTCCCACACGTGAGGGCCACCGTCGCCGCCCTTCAGAGTCTCGGCCCCGGCTCCCGACCCCATCCCCAACATTGTTCTTCGCAAGAAGTCGGGTATCCTGCAGAGTCAGCACAAAACGACGGTGCCGAGCCACAGACCCAGGAGCCCCGCTCCCCACCCGCCACCGCCGGCGCCCGCGCTGGTATTACAGTGCTGCGCCACGACCGGTGCCGTGACACCGACGTCAATAGTTGGCACGTAGGAGAAGGCGAAGGACGGCAGTATCCTACTGTCTACCACGACAACACCAACAGCAGCGGCGGCGGCGACACGTGGGGCGTGCTGGCTGCGGGGACGGAGGCACCAGACGCGAGCGACTTCCTCGGCAGCGCCGCCTTCATCGACTCGCTGGTGGCGGAGGTGCGGCGGAGCTGTTCCGGCCTGCGGGCGGCGGCCCCGGAGGAGGGGTGCTGGGGGGAGGGCGAGGGCGAAGAAGAGCTTGCCGGTGTCGGGAAGAGCAACGGCCACTACGACGACTATAGCAAGCAAGCGGTGGAGGTGGAGTCGGTGGTGGAGGTGCAGCCCAGCGGCCCCCACGCGACACCCGCTGTGCGTGGTGACGATACCCCGAGCCGCACCAGCTGGCCGCGGCGGCAGCTGTCTACACGCCGGGCGAGGTCACCTGCTGCCGCTGCTGCTGCTGCTGCTGTCGTCTCTACCACCCGCGCCCGCACTCCGCCCCAACAGCAGCAGCAGCAGCGGCAGCGACAGCGGCACAGCCCCTCCCCGCGCGCGCCGTCAGCGGCATTGCGGCCGGAGGTGCTGGCGGAGTCCGAGGAGGAGGAGCGGGACGCCGCGCAGACGCCGCCGCCGCCGCGGACGCACCCCTCGTGGGAGCCGCGGCTGATCCCGCGCAGCCAGCGCCCGGCGTGGAACCAGAACCACCCCCCGCCGTCCCCCCGCCTGGCGGCCGCCGCGACCGCCGCCTCCAGCCGGTCGCTGAGCCCCTCCCACAGCTTCTCGCGCGCCAGCTCCGGCCAGAGCGCGGGCCTCCGCACCACCGCCGCCAGTGGGGCGCCGGCCTCCCTCCCCGGCGGCCGCACCCACGCCCGCTCCCTCGAGCGGCAGAAGCGGAGGAGCCAGCAGCAACAGCAGGAGCGCGAGGCAATGCAGCCGCTGCTGGACAGTCCCCGGCGGGGCCGCGCGGTGCCGGCGTGGGCGGCGGAGCTGCGGCGTGAGGCGGAGGAGGCCGGGCGGCGGGCGGTGGCGGCGGAGGAGCGGGCCGCGCTACTGGAGGCCACGCTGCAGGCGGCGGTCGCGCGCTTCACTGCCGCCGAGGCGCAGTGGCGGGCACAGCACGCGGAGATGAACGGAAAACTCACGTTCCTGCTTGACTGGACAAGCGCCGGCGGCAGCGCCGCAAGCACCACCACCATCAACAACACTGCTTTTCATCAAGAGCTGCAGCGGCAGCAGCAGCTGGGGCGGCCAGAGGGGGAAAAGGTGGAGGAGGAAGAAGGGAGGAATACGACAGGCGAAGAGACCCCCGGCGTCATGTGCGGGGAAGAGGGAGAGCAGCAACAGCACCAACGAGAAACATCATCAAATGGAATAGCCAGCATTCCGCCGAAGCAGAGCCACCACGGCATTGTCCCTCCAGTAACAGCCGCCGCCGCCACAACGGCGCGTCTTCCCCCCTCCTCGGCCCCCCTGAGGCTTCGCTTGGTTTCCGCACGGGACGAGTGAGGAATCTGAGAGTGATAGAAAGCGGTGATCCTTTTGCCGTCGTCTCTTCTTTTTTTTTTTCTCTTTTAGGTGTAAGTTTCCCTCCTCTCCTTTTTTTTGTTCTTCTCTAGAGTATTTGTTTCCATTTATTCCAAATTTTTAGATCCACTTCCATAGATGCTTCTACTTTTTCATCTCTTTCTTTCTTTTTTTTTTGTTTTAAAGTTTCTTACCCTTCTTTTTCTCCAACTCCACTTTCGGCTTAGAAGAGAGCACATGCTCACCCTCTTTTTGTTTTTCTCTTTATTATCCTAGTAACATTTCATTATCTTACTTTGTCTGTACGCGCCTGGCTCGTGCCGCCAAGGAAACACGCACAAACAAACAAACAAACAACAACACGAAGCACAACAACCGAACAACAACGAACAAACACACTGTCCCCGTGTGCGCGCTCTAGTGCTACCCGCAATTAGGGACTGCTATGTGTTATGTACGGTTTCTGTTTGATCGTTTCAATGTTTGTAAGAGAATCGATAACTGGTATTGTATCTACCCATTTTGTTGCTCCTTTTGCTGAAACTAGCACGAGAAACAAGCACGATGGAGCGTTCGACTCACCACCACTTTTCATTGTCTATTCACTTTACATCTCTCAATCTCCACTCTCCACTCTTCACTATTTCCTTTTCTCTCCTCTTTCCACTTGGCAGTCTTCACATAGGGTCACAGCAAAAGATCGCTTCAGGAAGGCGGTCTTCGCTTTTTTTGTTTTGTTTTCTCTAAACAGAATAGATTATCTCTCCCCCAAACTGCTTTCTAACAGCAACTACGACAATACGCTGCTATAGATTTCACCGTTCTTCTTCTGCTTCCCCTTTCTCTCTCTCCTCTTCATTTCCTTTGCCTTCTATTTCACAAACCATATATTTATTTATTCATTTTTTGGGCTTCCCATTTCGTACCGCTCCTCTCAGCAGCTTCTTCTTCCCCCCTCTCAAAGGTTTCGGAGCGCACACATCTCTGTCATTATCACTGCCCCACATTGCTCTGACTCTTTCATTTTTTTTTCCTTTGCTTCGTGGCTTTTTTGATTTGTTTTTTCCTCTCACTCCGTTTCTCTCACCGCATACACACATCAGGCATGAGCTCCCCCAGCTGCAGCCAAAAAGTGGCTGTGTGCTACGACACCCACGGCGCGGTCCTCGCCGCGCTGGCGGAGGCGGAACGCACGCACTCAACGGAGACCCTGCATACCCTCCTGCGGCGCGCCCCAGTTTTTTCTTCCTCTGTGCCCTCTGCCCCCGCACCAACGCCGGAGCTCCTCTCGGCTTTGACGGCTGTGTGCGATACGAACACAAGCACCATGGCGACTAGTAGCAGCAGCAGCAGCAGTGGAGTTCCCAAGAAGCTGACGTTCGTGAACGCGGCTTGGAAGCTGCTGCACGCGGCGCTGTCGCATCCGCGTGTGCCGGCGGGGGTGTTCCGCGCCGGCCTCGCCTTCATGCTTCAGCAGCTGCGGCACGCGGCTCTCTCGCACGACTGGGCCGACGCTAAAGCGGCGCGTCTGGCGGCGTTCGTGGCCTCCCACGTCGCCTCCGCCGCCCGCGCGCACCCGGAGCTGCTACTGATGGCTACGGCGGCGGCGGTTGGGGAGCCCCTGTCGGCCGCCACCAAGGGCGAGAACGACCAGAGGAGGGGGAGGAGGAGGTGTGTGGGGCGGAGGCGCTGCTGGAGGGGGTGCGGGAGCTCGGCGGCGCGGTGGCAATGGCCGTGGCCACCAGCGAAGGCTCCGACGCCGCCGTGTTGTCTCTGTTTGAGACTCTCGCCCCGCGCCTGGGTAGCGTGTGGGGAGCCGTCGGCGCGGCCGCTGTCACCTCCGCCGCGTCCGCGGGGCACGACAAACACAGCGGCGGCGGCGGCAACAACACGGAGGCGGAGGAGGAAGAGGAAGAAGCTGCAGCAGCGTCCGCCGTGCAGGACTCTGAGGCCGCCTCCAGCTCCCTCACTTGCGTCATGGCGCGGTGCCTCCCCCGCCGCGCCTCCGCCTCCGCCGGCGAGACCAAGGCGACGGCGCTGGAGCGGTCGGCGGAGGCGGTGCAGGCGCTCAGCTGCTTCCTCAGCGTCGTCGAGGGGGCAGTGTCGGCGCTGCTCGAGGCCCAGCGGGACGGCGCCGACGGCGGCAATAATAACAACAACAACAACAACAACGTCAGTATGAGGCAGCAGCGGCGGCGGTCGCTGGCGGCAGTGCCACTGGTGCAGGCGCGTGTGGCGCGCGATGTCTTCTGTCTGCTGCTCCGCTGGCTGCCCGGCGAGGCTGCGGCTGCGGCGGCGTGTCTGGATGGCACGGACTTGGACACTGCTGCGGGGAGTACATATGACAAGAGTCTCTCCCACGGTACGCCTTGTGGGGAAACTCTCGGCAGCAGCATCGCACACTGCGCGGCTGACATCCCGCCAGAACTCTTTGCTCTGTCCCCTGACACCGCCGCCGCCACCCTCGCGCCGCCCAACACAGGGCCAGGGTCTCGTTTGTCTGGCGGCAGCGGTGACAACAGTGCCGCCGCCGCCGCCGCCCCCGGCGCCTCTCCCCACCTACCGCTGTCGGAGCGGTGGGCGCTGTGTGCGCGCGACACACTGCGCCTCGCCCTCGCCGCATCCGCCCCCGCCTCCGCCCCCGCGGCCCACGCCTGGGGCGCCTGCGATTGTCTCCTAGCGCTTTGCGCGCGTCTCGCGGCCCCTGACGAGGCGGGAGGGCCGACGCTGCTGTGGGCGGCCGCGGCGGCGCTGTCGGCGGCTGCGACGAGGCAGGAAGGCACCGGTGGCACCGGTGGCACCGGCAGCAGTAGCACCAGCGACAAGTGGGACGCTGCTGTGGACTTTCCTCCTCTTCATCTGCTGGTGTGTCTCGGCGCCGGCGCGGTGCGGAGCCTACAGGACGCCTCTTCCTCCTCCTCCTCCTTCTCGTCTTGCGTGTCGCCGCCGCCGAGGTCGGACGCTCCGCTGCTGCTCCGGTGGGCGGCGTCGCTAGCGGCGCTCACCGCCGCCGTCTGCGTCGCCCGTGGCGTGCAACCGCGCGACCTGCTGCCTCCGCCGCAGCCGTTCTCTTCGGCCGCGGACGGCGCCTCCTCCCCCTCGCCCTCCTCCGCCTCGGCGCCGACAGCCGCGAGGACCGACGCGGGCGCGGCCGCAGAGGCGTTTGCTTCAGCGGTTGCCGCCTGCGCCTCCGCGATGGGGCACGCGGCAGCGGGGGCAGATGACACAGAGGCGCCGGCGGCGGCGGCGAGCGCGGGCGAGAGCTGGAATCGGCTGCTGGACGCCTTGCGGGCAGTGGAGGCGGCGCACAAGCGTGACCGGCGGCGGCGTGGCGGTGGCGGCGGCGCGGTCGACAAGAGCGAGGAGGAGGAGGCGGAAGTGCCCCCGCTGCTGCTGCCGCTTGTTTCACTGCCCCTTCTGCTACGGCGCTACCGCGAGTGCGTTGCCGCCGGCGCCGCGTCGCCCGAGGCGGCTGCCGCGGAGCTGTCCGCGTCCCTGTGCCGGCTGGCGACGCCGCTCTCGGGCGCCACGCTGCTGCTGCAGTCCTGGGCGCGCCGGGGGCAGGAGGACGGCGCGCGCCGAGCGGTGGCCGTTCTTGTTGCGTCCTCTCTACTCCGCGAGGTGGCGCTGTTGCCGCTGGCGTCCTCCCCTGCCGCGCGGCGCGGGGCGGAGGTGGCGGCCGCGTGCGTGCGCAAGTGGTGTGCCATGTCGGAGGCGGCCAACACCAGCGAGGGCGAGAATGAAGAGGAGGAGGCGGCGCAGGAGGGGGAGGAGGCTGGCGACGGCGGGCCGCGGGGGCGGAGGCTGCAAGCGGCCGGGACGGGGGCCGCGGGGGAGGTCGAGCTGTACGCGGCGCAGTGCCTCCTCTACTTTGTGCAGCACAACACCGACCTCTCTGTCGCCGATTTGCGGCTGCCGCCGGCGGTGCGCGGCGCGCCTGGCCGATCTGCTGCGGGGCGGCGCCGCCACCCCTGTAGCGGCGGGCGAGGCCGCGGCGGGGGAGCAGCAGCGGGGCCGCGGACTCGGTCTTCTCACGAGCACCGCCGCCGCTGCGGCGCTTCAGACAGTAGCTAGGCGAGAGACAACACCAGGAACGGCAGCGACATTATCATCGTCGGCAGCGCCACCGCTGCCTGTGCCGGCGCCGGCGCGCGAGCTGGAGGAGCTGCTGCGTCAGTGCCGCCCGTCCCCCTCTGTTTCGCCCTCGCCGGAGTCCCCGTCGTCTTTCTCTTCTGCTCGCTCGTCCTCGTCGTCCTCTTCCTCCCCTCCCCGCGGCTCTCCCGGCGACACCTTCGGTCTGGACCAGTGCGAGAGTATAGTGTCCGCGCTGCTGGAGAGCCTCTCCGGCGGCGCGCGGCCGCGTCCGGGGCAGGAGGAGGCGGCGGCGGCGGCGGCGCGACTGACACGCGTGATGGAACTGGGCCAGCGCGCCCTGCAGGTGCTGTTGACTGATGAGCAGAAGGAGTCGTGAGACGTGTCAGCAGAGACATCGATAACAACGCTATGCGCGGCTCCGCAGACGCGGTGCGCTGAACAGTTGGAAGGAGAAGATGGGTGAAGAGTGAGCGAGGGCGAGATCTTTTCTGTGCACCAAGCGCCAGAGCATGCGCACCTTCGCACTGTTTTCTCCTCTTACGTTATATCTCCGGTGCTAACTCAACCAATTACATTAATTTTATTTATAGTTTTACATTCACTCAGACTTTTTTTTTGAAAACATGAAATGAAAGCAGACTCCTGTATTGCGCGCTCATGTCAACGCGCGAAGTCACGGCGCTTATATGAACGTGTCTAAGAAAACAATAAAGGTAGAAGAAGAAGGGTTAAAACATAAACACACACACACACACACACAAAAGGATGTACCAAAAGATAAAGCAGAATGAACGAGTGCGTGCGAAAGAAGCAGCTGCCGTTCTTTACCACAATAATAATGCTATATACACGAGACTCTACGAAGTAGTTATCGATTTACTTATGAATATCTCTATCCGCGTTGCCTCTTTTTTTTTTTTTTTGTTTTGCGGCTTTTTGCGCTACTCTCTTTCTCTCACACATACACAGCTTTTTCTCCCTTGTGAAAAATCACGGGAGCAGAAGATGCGAGCTGTCTTCTCTGTCGCACCTATTTGCCGTATCTGTATTTTCACTCTCACCTTTTCTATCTCTCCCATTCGTATTCTTGCTAGGTACAATTTATTTAGAGCATCGTTTCCATTTTTTGCTACTTTTTTCCTCTTTCTCTTCCTTCTGCTCCTATTTTTGTTTATCACTAGAACCTCTTCTTTTGAAACACAACAAGAATCAAACCAATAGTCAACACAGATCTTAGATACACAACACCCACCCACACATATCACACACACACACCATCACTGATGCGCTCGCAGTCGATGGCGTCGAGCGGCAGTGGTGGCGTCTTTCTCATGAACGCAAGCGGAGGTGGCGGAGGCGGGGGCGGCGGCGGCGGCGGGGGCGGGAGGCGCCAATCGCAGGCCACCATCCCCCCGCGCGCCACGACCGTCGAGGAAGACCTGGCGGAGGAGACGCGCGAGGAGAAGCGCATCGCCGCCTTCGACCTGACGACGCGGGCGGAGAACAGCGCCCCCGCGGTGCAGCCCGCGACCGAGACGCTGTCGAGCAACAACATGATCGCGTACCTGCTGGAGCGGTCCGCGGAGCAGCGCACGGCCCTCCCGCAGCGCGACGCGGAGGCGCAGGAGGCGCGGCGGGTGCGGGAGAGGCAGCTCGCCGTCATCGCGCGGCGCGAGCAGCGCTCGCAGAACCGCTTTGACCTCGTAGAGGAGATGTTCGCAAAGTCGGTGGAGCGCCGGATGCGCGCGGCCCGCAAGGTCGCGGCGGACCCGCCCGCCAACCGCCTCATCGGCCGCGGCGCCGCGCAGTACGTGCCCGCCTCGCTGCTGCCCGGGCAGGCGCGCCAGACGGAGGCGTTCCTGCAGGGGCACCAGGCGAGCCCCGCCGCCGCCGCCGCCGCGAACCCTGCGCTCCCCCGCCTCGAGGGCAACAACGCCTCCAGTAGTGGTAACAACAACAATGCCAACACGCTGCTCTTCATTACCGAGCTGGATGGTCCCGACCGCAACGCGAACCGGCAGAACAGTTGCAATAATAATAATAATAGTAGTAACGTCAATAGTGTCCGGCCCACGCGCTCGGGATCCAGCCACAGCTGCGCCTCCAGCGAGGAAGGCGGCGGTGGTGGAGGGCTGATGGCGGCGGGGAGGGCGGGCAGCTCCGGCAACAACAGCGCCCGCGGCGGCGGGGCGGACGGGCGGCGGCAGCGCGCCGTCACCATCCAGGACGAGGAGAAGCAGGCGTGGGCGCAGATGGGCTACAACATGGTGTATCTGGGCGGCGGAGGGGCGGCAACGCGCGACAAGGCAGCCAGCGGCAGCACTGTTAATAACAACAACAATAATAAAAGCAACAACAGTAGCACCCATGACAACGACAGCAGCGGCGCCCCCTCCGTCCGCACGCGGGGGGCGGGGGGCCGCGGTGGCGCGTCCACAGGCACCGCCGCAGAGGACTTTGCGTGGATGAAGCTCGCGCCTCTGCAGAATGTGTGCCTTGTGCAGAAGCCGATCGCCCCCGAGTCCCTCGCCGCCGCGGAGCAGTCACACAACAAGTACGGCACACGCGGCCGCGGGCGCGCGAATCGACTCAATTAGACGGACAGAGGGAGAGAGGGGGGTGGGTGGGTGAGTGGGTGGGTGAAACTAACAACTGTTTCTTTCTCTCTCTTTCTCTTTCTCTCTTTCTCCCTTTGTCATGTGATGTATTGCGATATTTTTTTTTTCACAGTTCCTTATTTGTGGTCTTTTTCTTCTGGTATTGTGAAACGCATCGCATTTCCTGCGTCTGTCTGAGAAGCGGGGCATTTTCGTAACATGTAAAACAATATCGGCCCTAATTAAGAATGCCGCAACACCCCTGATAAACAACTACGAGCTGCTTTATCTTTATATTTTTTTTCTCTCACCTTTTTATGTATTCTGTACTTTATTTCTTGCCACAAGCGTTTCTGTTTGCCTTTCCCTTCTTCTTTTGTCTTCGAAACAGTGCTAAACGAAATTATTATGCAGTCGCCACACGGTCTCGAGAAAACACTCAATATGCTTTGCCTGTTATTTGCCTCTTTGCTACATACTCTTCAAGGACTGACATCTCTACTTGCTCTTACGTGAGTGTCTGATCATTTCAATATACTGTCGTACTTTCCATTGACCTCCACACTTTTGCCATTTTCATAGCAGAGCCGCACAGCGACTGTGCATCTTTCTCACAGTACACACCTTCTCATTGCTCTTCTCTTTTTCCCTTTCACTCAAAGAAAAAAAGAAAAGAATAAAGAAAAACGTCAACAACGGCAACAACGTTGACCTCCCCCTTTCCCAGAAAGAAAATCCACCCCCCTTTTTATTTCTGCCCCCTCCTTGTTTGCATGCCGCGATGCCGGCGGACGGCGCGGCCAAGGACCCCATGCGGCGGCAGCTGCACATCCCGCCAGAGCTCCGCGCCGCCGCGCGCGCCGTGAGCGACGTTGACCCGACGCAGTTCCCTGAGCTGTACACGACGCCGGGGCAGCCGGGGCCCCCGACGCGGCGCCTGCGGCAGGTGACGACGGAGCTGCGCGACGGGGCGCCGCTCTCGACGCGCGAGTTCGAGCAGTTCCGCACGGCGCTCGCCGAGTGCCGGCAGCACCCGCGCCACGTCCCCGCCTCCGCCATCGCGGCGCGCACGAGCACGAGCACGGTGCTGGCGCAGACCCTGCGCCTCGACCACCTGTGCGAGAGCCTTGGCGCCTCGCTGGTGCTCTTCTTCCCGCTTGTGCTGGAGCTGCACAACTTTCTGGTGGAGGTGGTGGTCAGCGGGCGCGCCGCCGCCACCGCCCGCGGCCCCATCCACGACCGCCTCATGCGCTTCCTCAGCGAGAACATTCTCAACCGGGCCGAGGCGGCGCTGCACGCGTGCCACCGCCACGCCCTGCAGTCGCGCGCCGACGAGCTGCTGCAGCGCGAGCGCCGCGCACTCGAGTCGGGCCGCCCGCCCGCCGCCGCCGCCCCCGGCTCCGCGGTGCGCGCCTCCCGCACAGCCTCGATGGTGCGCGGCGGCAGTCGCAGCAGCCTCGGCCTCTTCGGCGGCGAGGAGAGCCTCGGCGGGAGCCTCTTCGGGTCCGAGTACGCCGGCAGCGACTACGGCGGTGCGGCGGCGGCGGCGGAGGACGAGGAGGAGGAGGACGCGGTGGCGCGCGCGGCGCGGGAGGAGGAGGAGTACCGCCGCGAGACGCAGGAGGACCTCGCGCGACTCGCGCGGCGCTACGGCTACACCACCGCCGCCGTCACCTCGGGCAGCCTGCCGCTGCCGCTGGCGCGCGAGCTCGCGGAGATCAACGCGGACCTGCGGCTGCACATGGCGCACGTCAAGTGGTACACCCAGGTGATGATCGGCACCGACACCGTCGCCTTCAACGCCGACCACCACCTCGACGACCTGTCGATGCAGAAGGTGTGGTCGACGTACATTGGCCGCGCCCACGCCGCCTGCACCGCGGAGGAGTTCCAGGCCGCCGCGCTGCAGATGTTCCCCCAGTGGTCCTGGGCGCCGATAATGGAGGTGCTCAACTACAAGAACTGCGGCGTCGTCAGCCTGTACACCGTGCAGCGGCTGCTCAAAGTGTGGGGCCCGCTGCTGCTGCTCGACCGCAACCTCCGCGACGACATGCGCAGCGGCGTCTTCAGCCTGCGCCAGCCCTGCGAGTACCACGAGATGCTGCTCGCGCGCGAGCCCGGCGCCGCCGCGGGCGACTTTGTGGCGGCGCTCACGGAGGTGCCCGGCGAGGTGCGCGTGGTCGTGCTGCAGCCGGACCCTGCCGCCGCCGCCTCCGCCGGCCGCCGCCGCACCACCGGCGCCGGCGCCACCACCGCCGCGCCCAGCAGCACCCGCCTCACATCGCTCTCCGCCAGCCGCCGCGCCGGCAGCACCTGGGCGGGGGCGCCGGTGGTCGCGGCCCGGCGCACCTCCCTGCGGCCCGGCGAGAATCCCGGCAGCGTCTCGGACACGGCCGCTGCTGCTGCCGCTGCTGCTGCTGGCGGCGGCGGCGGGGGGGAGGGGGAGCCGGCCCCCGTGGTGACCAACTGCCTGCTGGTGACGCAGGAGACGGGCGCGTGGACGGTGCAGAGCCTCACGCGCGAGGAGTTCGAGTCGGTCGCCGAGGCCTGCCGCGCCTTCGCCGACATCTTCCGGCGGCCGCGGGGGGAGCGCTACGACGACGGGTCCGCCCGCGCGGGTGTATCGGCCGGGGGAGGCGCAGCAGGGGGCTCCGCTGCCCCCACTGCCCCCGCCCCCGCCCCGTCCGCGGCCGCAGCGGGGGGCGCCGGGGCCGGGTGGCTGGTGGACAGCGCCGACGACGGCACCGCGGCGACGGCCTACTCGGCGCTGCACCGCGCGTGCTTCCGCAACAACGAGCGCTACGTGCGCACCCTCCTCGCGCGCGGCGGCGGCACCACGGTGAACAGCGCCGTCGTCGACCCCGCGGTGTCGGCGACCTTCTGCTGGACGCCGCTGCTGTGCGCGGTGAACAACCCCAACGCGGACCCGGCGGCCGTCGCGCGCATGCTGCTCGACGCCGGCGCCGACCCGCACTTCCGCGACGAGGCCGACTGCACGTGCCTGTACTACGCCATCGCCAACGGCTACGCGGGCGCGACGCGCGTGCTGCTAGAGCACGCCCCGACGCTCATCACGTCGCCGCGGTCGCTGCCGCTGCTCGTCGCCCTCGGCGCGCACCACTTCCACCTTCGCGAGGTCGACATCCGGCGCCTCTCGGACGTGCTGCCGAGCCGCGCCGTGCTCGAGGCGGTGACGCCGCACGTCGCGAGCTACGCCCTGATGACCATCGCGGTGGAGGTGCTGCAGGCGAAGCTCAACGGCAGCGACCGCCCCGTCGCGTACAAGGACATGAAGCTCATCTCCTCCCTCGCGCCGGAGGCGGGCCCGGGGGCGCTCGAACTGCGCACGCCTGAGGAGAAGCTCGGCGTCGACCGGCTCGTGGCCTTCCACACACGCCTCTGCCGCCGCTTCCGCTTCGAGACCAACGACGCGCTGCGGGTGCTGCGGCAGCGCTGCTACGCCCTGTCTTGGCGCCAGTGGCTCTGCGAGCTGCGCGACCAGAACTCCACACTGGCACTCTCGGCGGCGGCGGCGGCGGCACAAGGAGGGCACCCGCAGCAGCAGCAGCAGCGGCAGCGGCAGCAGCGTCAGCAGCAGCAGCAGCGGGGCGGGCGTTCCGACAGCGCTAGCGTCGGGAGCAGCTATGGGAGGGAGGAGGGGAGTGGGCAGTGGCAACAGCAGCAGCAGCGCTCCCTCTCGGCGGAGGGGAGCGACAGCTACAACAACAACAACAACAACAATAATATTAATAACAACAATGCGAAGAGTCACCTCAACAATGCCTCCAACCGCACCGGCGGCGTCACGTACTCGAGGGATCTCATCACCACCCCCGGGCACGCAAGCGTTCCCAGCACCGCGACCACCGGGGCGGCGGGGGCGGGGGCCAACGGCAACACTATCGGCACCCCCCCACCACCATCGCGCATGGTGGTGCGAGGGAGGCCCCGTACGCACCGGAGACTCAGACGTCGCCCTACTACACCGTTCGCCACCTCCCGAAGCCCCCGCAGGACGGCGACGACCTCACGCGCGCCACGTACCACCTCTCCTACGGGGCAGCAAGAGCGCCAGTGGCAGTGGCGGCGGGGCCACCAGCGCCCACGCCCGCAGCCACGGCAGCAAAGGCGCTGTGCGCGGCGGCGGCGGCGGCGGTACTCGGCACACTCTTCCGCACCTCTGCGGCCCACGTCTGGCGCGCGCGCGGGCGGGCTCCCGCCTCGGCGACACCGCCGGCCGGGGCCTCCCTGGCGCCAACACCGCCCCCGCCGCGGCCCCCGTGATGCCCTCCGCCGTCGCCATGTCACTAATGGAGGCGTCTGTCAATTCAGAGGACTCGACCGGCAGTCTGGCAGTGGCGGAGGCGGCGGCGGCGGCCACCCACCGGCGGCGCGGAACATCCCCTCCCCGCTGCGCGCCTTCGAGCCCAGCGCGCGCGACAGCCGCCGCGTCAGCGCCAGCGCCTACGCCTCGCAAAACTTCAGCCGCCTGCAGGCCGACACCCCCGTCTTCACGCCCTCCGGGAGCCCGCGGTACTCCCCGCGGCAGTCGCCCCGCGCCGCCGCCCTCTCCCTCGCCGCCAGCAGCGGTGCCGGCGGCACAACAGTGGAGGGCCGCGCGACGCCGAACTATCGCGGCGGGGGCGGAGGGGCGGCGCAGCGCGGAAGTGGCAGACGCCGGCACCACCGTAAAAAGCGCGGAAAAGGAGGAGGAGAGGGAGGCGACGACTCTCCGCATCTGTCTCCCCGGCGGCGCCTCGTTGGTGCCGGCAATGGTGGCAGCGGCAGCAGCAGCAGCGGCAGTAGTGGGGGTGGTACGGACAGCAGCTTCAGCTCAGACGCAGACACGGACGCAGGGACGGAGGAGGAGGGGGACCTGGACTACCGCTACCGCAGCAGTAGTAGTAGGAGCAGTGGTGGCAAGGACCCGAACACTGGGGTCGACGAGGGGGAGGAGGGGTCGGCGGCGTCTCCGATAGTGGTGGTGGCGCCCACCAACACCCCGCAGCACAGCGCCGTCCGCCGCGGCCGCAGCGGCGGGGGTGTCGCCACCGCCGCCACCACCACCACCACGTTTGTCCCCGCCGCCTCCGCCTTCTCCTCCGCCGGGGGCGCCACGACGCCACACCACCCGCCGAGTCTCGTGGCGGCGATGTTCCCGCACCTGAGGTACGGCCGCGCCATCGTGCCCGACGGTGTCAACAACCCCTACGCCATTGAATATGTCATCTAGCACCCTTGGTGAGTCGCCATCCTCTGCTGCTGGCGCTAATACGTGTGTTTCTCTTGTTGTTATTATTACTTTTTGTTCGTAATTTGTTCTTGTAGTGCTCTTCTCAGCTGCTACTCTCTATCTCTCTCTCTCACGTGTATATACGTATATATGTTAATTAGCTTCTTTGTTGCTACGTTTTATTTTCCTCACCGCTTTCTTCTCTTTTTTATTATTTTTCTTCTCTTCTTTCTGTACTTGTGTTTACTACAGAACAATGTAATTACTTCGCACTAGGAATACAAAAATTTCATCCACTGTACTGCTTGTGAAATGCATTTCAAAACCCATACACTCACCCACTTTATTATGGGTGAAGACGATGTAAACTCTCATGTCTTCGTGAATGACGTCTTTTTTTTCCCCTTTTTATCAGCATGACTTACCACGACGCTTGTCATACCGCTTCTCTCCTCCCCGCTTACGCCAGCGCAACAGTTCGCCCACACGAGTACATTTATGAGAAAAATAAAATAAAAAAACCAAAAATCAAAACAAAAAACTGATAAGGAGAGAGAGAGAGAGAGCAGCATCACAAAGGAAGAGACTAAAAAGCCACTTTCCCGTATGCCCTCACACAACCGGCGCGGCAAGGCGGCGGCCAAGGAGGGGAAGGAGAAGAAGGCGGCTCGCTTCGGCGGCGGCCACAGCCAGCACCACGGGGGCAGCCGCCACAGCCACAGCCACACCCACGGCCACGGTGGCGGTAATAGTACTAGCAGCAGTAGTAACAATAACGGCCATCACGCTAGTCGCAAGCACAAGCACACCTTCGACGACGCGGACCCGTTTGACCGGCAGCTGTTCGACTACATCGTCGTGATCGACGTCGAGGCGACGTGCGAGGAGAACCACAAGCACTACCCGCACGAGATTATTGAGCTGCCGGGCGTGCTGATCGATGTCCGCAAAGGGCTCGTCGACCGCGAGCGCTCCTTCCACACGTACGTGCGGCCCGTGCGGAACCCGACGCTGACGCCCTTCTGCCGGCAGCTCACCGGCATCACGCAGGCGCAGGTGGACGCGGCGCCGCCGATCGCGGAGGCGGTGCGACTGTTCGAGGAGTGGTTCGTGCGCACCATCCCGCGCGGCGCCAAGGTGGCGCTGGCCGCCGACGGCCCGTGGGACCTGCGGCAGTTTGTCTACGAGCACCACGTCCTGCGCGACGGCGTCGGCTTCCCAACCATCTTCTACGAGTACCTGGACATCCGCACGACGTTCCTGAACAGCCGCATGGGCGCGGCGGACGAGCGGGGCGGGCGCGGCCGGCGGCTGGAGGACCTGCTGCGGCGCGCCGGGCTGCGCTTCGAGGGCCGCCCGCACTGCGGCTTCGACGACGCCTACAACATCGCGCGTCTGGCGGTCGCGATGATGCGCGGCGGCTGCGTCTTCGACTTCCTCGTGTGCCTCCCGCTGGACGGCGACGCGTGCCACCACACGCTGCCGGGGTGGCCGCTGTACCGCCGGCAGGAGGGCAGCGGCCGCCTCGACCCGGACGTCGTCGACGACATCGCCAAGAAGGCGTTCGGCGCCGACTTTTTTGCCTTTGGGGAGCGCCACCGCGCGGAGACGGCCGCCTACCGCGCGCTGCACCCGCACCTCTTTGCGAACCGCACGGCCGTCGCGCGCAGCCGGCGGGCCCTCGCGGCGGCGGGGCGCGGGCGGCAGCGGCGCGGGGCGTGGGCGGCGGTGCGCGCCTGCCTCATGCTGCTCTGCGTCGCGCTGCTGCTGGCGATGCTCGGGCCGCTGGTGGCGCAGCGGCTGCGGGGGCCGGCGGCGGGGGCGGGGGAGGCTAAGGAGACCCTGGCGGCGCGGGGCGGAGCTAATCACAGTGTTGGTGGTGGCGAGGTCGGCAGCGCCGCCGCTGAGCCTGCTGCCGCACCGTAGGCCGCGAGGCACGTTACACACACAACACCCGATGACGAAGGGTGTGTGCGTGTCCCTTTGTGTATACAGAAGTAGTGGCACTAACGTCTCTGTTTCTCTCTTCCTCTATCTCTCTCTCTCTCTTGCTTCTTCTCTGCTGCTGTGTCATGATTTTTTCGTGTCGTGGCTCTTTTTATTTTTTTTTCCCCTTCCTAAAAATAATTTAAACACTTCTCTGCTGGGTACATAATAATACGTATAATACATTTTTTTGTCTTTCCTTTTCGATAAGTAAAAGCCTCCCCTTCCCCTTTTAATGCCGTCGTCGTTTTAAAAAACAATAACAGCAACAACAATTCCAAAAGGAGTGCCGATGCCGTGATTCGTGTGTCTCTATTGGTGAGACAAATATCTTGAGGTGCTGGAATTCTTTCAGCTGTGATGGGTTAGCCTCCAACTGTGTTGTCTTTCGTAATTTTGCTAAGGAATGCTCGCCGTGCTGTACGTTGGCTGCCGACTTGCGCCTTGTGTGCGTGTGTGCCGTATATGTATTTTCACTTATTACCAGCTGCTGCGCCGCTCTTATCAAGTGATTGCGTTTTGGCTTATCCCTTCTTCATTCCTTGCCTCTTTCCATCTCTGCCTTCCCCCCTCTCTCTCTATGTATAAAACAACAACAACAACTACAACAACTTCTACAACATTTTTTCTATGAAGGAATTGCACAAGCAAAACAAAAAGGAGAAAAATAGAAACGAAGGAAAGAAAAAAAAAAGTTAAGAAGAAAAGGTTGAATAAAGCACACATACGCACACTCGTCGCTTTGAAAGAGGCGCTTACTGGAAGCTTGTAATTATTATTATTATTGATTAGCTGCCCATTGTGTGCCCAGTGCCTTCCTTCTTTTTTCTTTTGCTTGTAAGAGTCTTTTGCTCTGAAAGTTTCTCCTTCTTTTCGCTTTCTCTCTTTCCTCGTATATATTGCTATTGATTTTGCCTACCGGATCATCATTGATTGACTTTTCTTCACCTGTTTTATTATTGTCCTCTTTTTTTTTTTTCCATTTCCTTCTGAAAAACTTCTTCGTTTTTCTTTGCATTTGGTTGTATTTCTTCTTCTCCGCTGCCACTACGGAGGCACACACACACACACACTCACACCTGTGCAAGCAGAGTGTCTCTACTGATTCGCCACCACTTTTTCTTTCCTTTTTTTGTCCCCTCCAAATTTTCTCCTTTTTTTTTCTTGCACTTTCAGTCTCTGCTAATTATTAGCAGTACACGACGCCGCGCACTGCCAGGGTATCTCTCCTCCCCCCCCTCTGCAGAGAGCGTAGGAAGAATCACACTCGCAAAAAAAAAAAAAGTTGCAATCACTAACAAAACAGTAGAAAGGAGAAAAATCACACTACATATTGCTGTAAAAAGCACAGTATTAGATTTATATAAATATAAATATATATATCACACTTTTTTTTTAAACGATTTTTTTTTCTCTGTCTCCTTTTTCATTCCTGTCACGTTGAGGTCTGTACGATTGAGAGGCCCCCATAACTTCGCTAATTTTTTTTTTCACTACTCTTCTGTTCTTTTTTTTTTTTGACTTCTTCTTGCCGTCATAGATAAGCTATTGTAGCCCCCTCTTGCCCGATTACTTGTACATTTCTTGTACTTTTTCTTTTTTCCCCCCTCTCCTTTCTTTTTGATCGCTTCCTTTTCGCTGCCGCTTTCACTTTCCTCTTTTTTTTTGTTTCCCTCTAAAGGCGAAATCCACAATGATTCGTGTCCCGCCCTCTGGCCCCAGCACACACAGTACCAATACTAGTCATAACAATAACAGTAGTATCAGTCATAACAACGGCACTAGCGGAAGCCACGCGACTAGTAGCAGCACCGCTCCCGGTGCCGCTAGTGACACGGCCCCCACTGGTGTAAAGAACGACGGAATGCCAACGCTAGTCTCCCACACCACGACTGCCGCTCGTAGCAGTGGTAGTGGTGGCGGTGGCGGCGGTGGCGCAACGGGAGGCGGTAACGCCCACGGCGGCGGCAGCGTGAGTCACAATGGTAAGGCAGGTGGGCAGATGGCAGACGAGCACGAGGCGACTCACCCATCCTCTTCCCCGCAGGAGACAGCTGCAACTGCGGCGACAGCACCCTCCGTCCCTGTTTCTGCCCCCTCTGTCTCCTCTTCCTCTTCTGCGCTTCCTTCTTCCGCCGCAGCTGTTTCGGCCTGTGGTGTTGGCGAGCGTACCAACGGCAGTAGAAGCTCCGCGCACCACGCGGACCCACACGGGCGGAGCCGCAAAGGGCGACGCGGGGCGAATCAAGTGGGAGGCGGCGGCAACAACAACAACACAACAACAACAACAACAACAACAACACGAGTGGGGGTAGCACAATCAATGAGGGATTCACTGGGGCTAATAGCAACGATGGGGGGCGGCGGCGCGGCGGCGGTGGAGGTGGAGGAGGTGGAGGTAGTGGCGAAGGCGACCCAACGCACGACGCTTCTTTGAGGAACGCGTTGTCTTCTTCTTCTGGCGCATCAGCGGCGGCAGGAGCGGCAGGGGCACGAATGAATGGAGGAGGCGACGTACATCGCGATGCAACCTCTGCTGCTACCGCTGCAGCTGAATTGGCCGCCACATGCAAAGCGGCGCGCGCGTTGGCGGCGCAGTGGATGGGAGCGCTGATGCACAACCCCCCGACGGCGGAGCGCATCGCTGCGTACCAACAGAGGCAGCAACAGCAGCAGCTGCGCCAGCAACAACAACAACAACTGCTACAACAGCAACAGCTGCAGCAACAACAACAGGCTAGTAATGCGGGCAGTAGTGGTGGTGGCGGCGGCGTACCGCTTCCTGCAACGGCGGCCGTGGCTCACGCTGCTGTGGGGGAGGCAGTGACGGCTGGCGCGACTGCCCCCAACAACAACAGTAGTAACAACAGCAACAACAATAGTAACCCGAATGCCGCCGCCGCTGAGGGCCCCCGCTCGTACTTGGCGGCCGCGCGACTTGCCAAGACTCGTCCGGGCGGCGGCGGCGGCGGCGGCACCAGCAGCGTGTCCTCCTCCGCCTCGCAGACGCCCGTGCACGCGCCGCAGGGGACGCCGCCGCCGCCGCCGACGCTGTCACCGCTGTCGAGTGGCGTGAGCCCCTCCTCCCCCGCGCACACCGCCGCCGCCTCCGCCGCCTCGCTGTCGCCCACACTCGGACCGTGCGCGGTGCCCGCCGCTGCTGCTGCCGCCGCCGCTGTCGCCGCCTCGTCGTCCTCCTCCATACCGACGAAAGTCACCACCACCACCGCAACAGCAGCAGTGGCACCAACAACAACGTCGGCCCCTGCGGCTGCGATAAGCGTGTCTGAGGTGGAGCTGCTGCCGCGGAGCCCCGCGCAGGTCCCGGCGCTGCTGCACTCGCTGCGGGAGATTGCGCTGTCGTGCACGTCGCTCAAGTCGCTGGGGCGCGTGCGCGGCGCGGAGGAGGAGGAGGCGCAGTGGGCGGCCGTGCGGCGGCACTGGGCGGCCGCGCGAGAGGTCGTGGCAAACACCGACGAGTTGGAGGCGGCGCTGGACGCCACTCTGGGGCCGGGGTGGCGTCTGCCGGCCGCCGCCACCGCGACAGCAGGAACAGAGGGAGACAAGGGAGACAAGGGAGAGGGAGGGTGTGAAGCGGAAGCCGCGAAACAGAGCAAGTCGCTGCAGGCGGACGGCGCGGCGACTGCAGGCGTAACGAGCAGCAGTGACCATCGCCAACAGCTGCAGCAACAACAGCAGCATCGCGACCCCAGTGGTGCTGCCGTCCCGGGGCTCAAGCAGCGCGTGCAGCTGTCGGCGGACGCGCCGGAGTGGCACGCGGACCCCAGCTACCACTATCGCTACAACAACAATAGCAATAGTGGCGGCAACAAATCCAACTCTGTGAGCCTTGAGGGCAGCGCAGACGACTTTGTGGGTCTCCCTCCCGCAGCGGCGGCGGCGGCGGCGGCCGCCAGCAGCGACTGCGTTAACAGCGACTACGGCGACGAGGCTGGAGCAGACAGCAACACCGCAAACCGCGCTGCTGCTGCTGCTGCCGGCGCTGCTTCTTTCTCTCACTCTTCGTCCTCTCTGCAGCAGCAGCAGCAACAAGCATCAGCAGCGGCAGCAGTGCACCGCGCGGCGGCCGCCTCGTCCACCCTTGACTACCGCGCCCCACCCTTTCAATCGCGCATGGCTCTCTCCACCGTCGCCGCCGCCGCCACCGCCTCGTCTTCCTCTCCAACGCCCTCTGTAGCGTCCGCCGGCGCTGATGCTCGCGGCTCAGAGCTCAGTAGTGCCACCACCGGTGCCGCCGCCATCCCCTCTTCCTCTCCCATTTTGCGGCAGCAGCAGCCCAACTTCCAGAAGCTCGCCGACAGCAGTAAGGTGTACTCGCCTTCGCAGTATGTGACGTCGCTACTGCTGTCCGGCGCGAGCAGTGCCGCCAGCGGGGCGGCGGCGGCGTCCGGCCCCGGGGGTACGCCGCCACTGTTCCCCACGCGTGCTGCCACGCCCCCTGCAACGGACGTTTTCCCAGCTATTCCCCCTCCTCCCCCTTCTTCTCACTCCATTCTTGGAGGAGGAGGTGGAGGAGGCGCAGGGGAGTACTTTAGCTACAGTCCCAACAGCAGCACGAGCTACTTGAACAGCAGCAACAACAACTACAACCATAATAATAATAACAATCATAATACTACTAGTAACACCAAACTGCACGCGAATCATAGCAATAGCGGAAGCAACGGCGCCATCAACAACATGGTTCCCTCCCCTGCCAGCGCATACACCCCGTCACCTGGCACGTATAGTGCGACTGCTACTCCCAACAACAACAACAATCAATAATAACAATAACAATGCTAGTGATAGTAATAATAACAATAATAATATTAGTAGCACTGGTGGCGGTGGCGGTGGTGGTGGTGTGAGTGCGATACGCTCCAGTAGCGGCAGCACCTTTTTGCTCGAGTCGCGGGAGGAGATGCTGCGGCGGCGCAGCGCGGCCCCCAGCGCCTTTTACTGCACGCACCACCCGCACCACATGCTATCGGGCGGCGGCGGCGGCACTCCCTACGGGCCCCCCTCGCCCGCCTCCGTCGCCAGCGCCCCGCCGCCGCACCTGGCCTCCCCTCTCATGCGCGCCGTCCACGGCAACCAGAACGGCGTAGGTGGAGGTGGAGGGGGAGCTCCCGGCAGCCCCGCCAGCAGCGTGGCCTCGGCACACTACCCCGGCGCGCGTACGATGCCTGTCTCGCCTCTGCTCACCTTCAGCGGCGGCGGCGGCGGCGGAGGGCAAATTCATCTGCCTCAGCAGAACCCGTATCTGTCCCACCAACAGCAGCAACAACAGCAGTCGTCGTCGTCACTGCCGCGCCACCCCCGGCACGGCAGCGCAGCCAACAGCAACAACAGTGGCGACCTGCATGACATACTACATCACCACCACCAGCATCACACCGGCGGTGGCGGCGGGGGCGGGGGCGGTGGGGGCTGCTGTCCTTACGACTACGTCCTGGTGCTCGACTTTGAGGCGACGTGTGAGGAGAACCCGCCGCCGGGGTACCTATACGAAATTATCGAGTTCCCGGTGGTGCTCGTCGACACGCGTCTGCAGCGCGCGGTGGCGGAGTTCCACCGCTACGTTCGGCCGCGCTTCAAGCCGCGCCTGAGCCCCTTCTGCCGCGCCCTCACCGGTATCACGCAGGCGCAGGTGGACGCGGCGCCGCCGCTGGAGGAGGTGATTCGGCAGTTTGAGCGGTGGTACGCGAGCACCGTGCCGCCCAGCGCGCGCGCCGTCTTCGCCACCGACGGCCCCGCGGACTTTCGGGACTTTATGCTCGTGCACAGCGTGCGGCGGCAGGGGGTGCGCTTCCCGCCGCTCTTCTACCAGTTCGTCGACGTGAAGCACACCTTTGCGACCTTTTTCCACTGCCAGCAGGGGAAGATCAAGGCGATGCTGGAGGTGCTGCAGGTGCCGTTTGAGGGGCGCCTGCACAGCGGCATCGACGACGCGCGCAACATTGCGAGGATCGTCGTGGGGCTCCTGCAGTGGGGCAGCAACCTCTGCGAGGTGCCCCTCAGCTGCCTGCCGCTGCCCAGCCCCACCACCGCCACCGACGCCGCCGACCCCAACGGTAACAACAACAGTAACAACAACAGTAACAGGGATAACGGCGGCGGCGGCAGCGGCAGCGGCCGGCAGCACTACCGACACACGAATCAGCTCTACTACGGCCCGCCCACCACCAGCGGGTCCTCCGCCGCCTCCGCCTCCTCCGACGATGCGTGACGTTGATGCATCGATATGCACGCCGGAGTGTTTGTGCGTGTGCGCAGAGGGTGTACAGTGTCGTTGCTGTTGTTATTGTTGTATTCGTAGCAACTCTGCTGTGCGTACGTGTGTGCTTGTGGGTGTAAACGAATGAGTGGGGTGGGAGGGAAAAAATGCACCTTTGCTTTTGAAATTTTGCTTAGATTTTCTCTCAACCCTCCACTTTCTACACTTGTGCAGCTTCTATGCGTTTCGCATCCCATTGTTTCTTCTTTCTGAATGACACACAGACGCAAGAAAAGGAGAATACGAATGGTGCTTTGCAACTCACTGCGTGTTTTTTTTTTCACTTCACCATTTTTGTTTTTGTTCTCCCCCACACAGATCAATAGAAATTGTATATTTTGATTTTCATCTTCCTTTTGCCTATAGGTCGAGTGATCAAGTTCATTATGCACACAAAAAGCAAAACAGCAACAACAACAACAAATATATCTCAGGCAAGCAAACAATCAGACAATCAAAAACAAACAATCTCATGTCCTTTTTGTCGGCCTATTACCTCATTCATTTTTCTTTTATTTTTCTTGTACTACGGTCTAAGTTCCCGCGCATTAGAAAACAAAACTACCCCTTCTTTCTTTCCATATCGATTCAGATTGTTAGAAGGCGCAGTACAATATGCATGCATATATATATATACAGTGATATAAACTGTGCATTGGGCAAATACAAATGGGAACGTAGTAATATCAATAGTAAATGTATCTTTTTTTTTCTTTTCAAACGATTTTTTGCTTTGACTGTATTTTTCTTTTTTTTTCCCCATCTGCTTTACTGTCCTAGTCAATGCATTTCTGTGTGTTTTTATATATCTTCATTTTCACTTTCTTCTTATCCTCTGTATTGTATCATTTCATTACTTACACCGCTCGCCGTTTTGACAAGTCGTTCTTTTTGTTAGAGACACATGTCTCTTCTTCTTGATTTTGATTCAGTGTGTTTGCATCCTTTTCCTTCCCGTATTTTTTACTTTCCATCTTTCTTCTTTTCTCACCCCCCTTCCCCTCCCTTTTGCCTCACAAACACTAAAAAACAATCAAAAAATAAATAGATCCAAAGTGCACTTTCTTTTTGTATGCGAATCGATGTCGTTCTCTTCGTTTTTACTCTTTCCTCACCTTGCGTGCGGTTATATCGATGGGTGTACAGATCTCCCCTTTGAACACACACTCATTTGGGAGCATAAGTGTACTGGCGTGATCTTGTATGCTTCTCTGTTTCTGCCTTGTAACGATGTTCATTGCTTCGCCTCTCTCTCTCTCTCCCCGTTTCTCTGGGACTGCATGACATCTTTCCTCTCTTTCACTCTTATTTCTTTTCTGCTCACGTTTTGATAAAGAATCTTCTCCGCTCTCACGACACCCACCATTAACTCTCTTTTCATCACTTTCTTACAGCTCTCTTCATTTTCTTCTTCTCTTTTCGTTCCAGTTATTTTCATGCCTAAGTTTCTCCCTCTGACTCTACTTTCTGAATTTGCACTGCTCATCAAAACAAAGAGAATAAGAAGAGACGAATAAGTTGACAGCCGCCCAGCATGCCTGCCTCTACCTCCGTCGACGCTGGCATAGCCAACAACCATAACATTATTCACCACAACAATATCAGTAGCAGCGACAACGGTCATACTCCCAGCAATACATCGGAAATTGCAACCACTACTACTACCACTACTACTACTGACGCGACCACAAGCACACGCCGCAGCCATCACTGGCGGCTGCAAGCAAAAGGGGCGGTGGGGCTGGGCGGCGTGCATCAGCGCCAGCAGCAGCCGCAGCAACAGGAAGAACAGCAACAAGAGAAAAATAAAGATAATGACAATAGGGAGGAGGCGGATGCGAATGCGCAGAGTAATGGTTTACTGCCGGAGAAGCGAGAGGACAACGAGGGAAAGAAACAGCGACGACGCACGCGGACCCCAACACCGCTGCGGAGACGCCTTCCGCACGCTCTTCCTCGCATCTTTCTCCTCTTGAGAGGGATGCCGCCTCGTCCGCCGCTGCGCCTGCAGCTTCTAACCAAGGAGCCCACAAGCAGCCGCAGCAGCAACACCAGAACCATAACCAGCAAACCGTATCAGACAAGGAGAACAAGACACATGCCGGCGGAAGGAGCAGCGGGGGCAGCAATCGTAATAACGATGACAGTGATAATGATACATACGCTAGCGAAGAAGAAGAGGAGGAAGAGGAAGAAGAGAACGCCGACGCTAATTCGCACGAGAAGAGAAGCGCCTGCAGTGGCGGCGGCGGTATCGAGGACTATGTGTACCGCCCGCACGCCGGCGGCAGCGGCAGCCGCTTCGACATTCTCGTCAGCCGCTGGGGAGGGCACGGCGACCGCACCAGGGGCAAGCAGCGGGCAACAACAACAACAACAACAACAACAGTAACGACGAGAGGGGAAACAATGACCACGGTGGTGGTAGTAGCGGGGGAGGAGGGCGTCGTCGTCGCTGCCGGCCGGGCACCCAAACGCCGCTGGGGCAGCAGCGGCAGCGGCGGCGGCGGAGGAGGAGGAGCAGGACCTCGGGGAGCGGTGTCAGCTGACGGCGTCGCCGCCCTTCAAGCGGAAACTCCCGCAGCCCTTTTCCCACATGCTCGTGTGCGACTTTGAGGCGACGTGCGAGGCGGGCGCCGTCGACTACCCGCACGAAATCATCGAGTTCCCCGTCGTGGTGTTGGACACGGCGACCCTCCGCGTCGTCGCACAGTTCCGCGAATACGTGCGCCCCGTGCGGAACCCAAAACTGAGCGAGTTCTGCACGCAGCTCACCGGCATCACGCAGGCGCAGGTGGACGCGGCGGACCCGCTGCCGGTGGTGATCGCGCGCTTCAAGGCGTGGCTGCGCGGGACGGTTTTCCCGCTGTGTCGGCGGTGGCGGCGGCGGCACGGCGCGGGCGGGACGGCGGCCGGGGCGGACGAACTCATCAGGAATCACAACCTGACGGAGTTGGGGCTCTCGCGCAACCTCCGCAACGAGCAGCGAAAGTTTGTCTACGATACTTACAGTGACGCCGAAGGCGACGATGACGACGAGAGGGGGAGGCCACGACGAGCGGCTGTGATAAGGCAGCATCAGCAACAACAACAGCATCAGCAACAGCAGCGGGCGACGCTGCCACCTCCAACAGCGCGCGCCCTTCTTCTTCTTCTTCCTCCCATGGCACCGATAACACGACCTCCCCTGACAATTCTAGCAGCGGCGGCGCCCGACCTGACACAGCTGCTGCCTTGGCTACCAACTCCGCCCCGCAACAACAACAACATCAACAACAACCACATAAAACACAGCGCGAACCGCGGGAGCTGACCGACGCAGAGGCCGAGGCGATGCTGTGCTTCGCGACCGACGGCCCGTGGGACATGCGGCTGTTCATGCACGAGTGCTCCGTGCTACGCGACGGCGCCGACTTCCCTCCGCTCTTCTACCGCTACGTCAACGTCCGACACGCCTACACGGAGCTCTTCCGCTGCCGGCAGGTGAAGCTGACGCACATGCTGCGCCGGCTGGGGATGACGTTTGTCGGCTGCCGCCACAGCGGCCTCGACGACACGCGGAATATTCTGAGAGTGCTGGCGGAGCTCATGGCGCGTGGGTACCGAGTGCACCACGTCAGCACTATCAAGTACGCCCACCGCGGCGACGCGTTCCTGGAGAGCAACCGCGCCGCGCAGGAGCTCCTCGCCGAGTGCGAGGCGGAGGAGAGGCTGCGGCAGCAGCAGCGGCAGCGCAGGGCGGATGAGAATCGCAAGGAGAGAGCCGCTGCCGGTGGCGGAAGGGGTAATAGCAGCGGTAAGAAACGGCAGCAAAACAAGAAGAACGGAAATGGTGCACAAGGAAAAGGGAAAAAGTGAAGAACAGCGCACTCTGAAACAAAAACCCCTTTTTTTTGTCCTTTCCGTGCCTTTATTCATCACATACGTACATCCCCCCTCCCCCCCCCATCTCCACACAGACACAGCATAGTGCTGTCATCATTTTTTCGAATAATGATATATTAAAGGTAAATAACGTACTAATAAACAACAGTAAAAAAAAAGAGGGTCTACACCTATTCACGCAAATCATTAGCGATTTTGAGCACTTACCACATACGTCACATGTACTTGCGTAACTCTATTCTTGTCATTGTCATTGTCATTGTCTTTTTTTTTTTTTTGCCGCTTGGGAGCGAAATGACTTCTTCCCCCCACTCTCCGCAATACTCCTGTTCATTTTCTCTTGCCATTTCCCCGCAGCAGCAGAAGTAACCATCACTTATCGAAGTTTCATCAGCTGCTTTGTGCCCTCTTAATAGGAAAAAGAAGAAAAAAAACAGAAAAGAAAAAGAAACATGCGCTCCTCTCACGCTCGCCTTGTCCAGTCCGCGGTGCTGATGACGGCGGGCATTGCGGGGCCGCACCGCCGCCCCTCCTTGGCGCACTCGGCTGCGAGCGGCGAGACGACCTGCCTTCACCGCACTTGTTCTACTTGTACCAGCAGTAATATTAGTAGTAGTA
Source organism: Kentomonas sorsogonicus (assembly GCA_030347455.1). Taxonomy (NCBI): domain Eukaryota; phylum Euglenozoa; class Kinetoplastea; order Trypanosomatida; family Trypanosomatidae; genus Kentomonas; species Kentomonas sorsogonicus. The sequence goes on along the minus strand of JAQOSZ010000238.1, from coordinate 160,359 downwards.
ATAGTATTATTCGGATTAGTAGTAGTAAATGCCCACAGTTGTCATCTCTTCCGCCGCACGCGGCCGCTTCTGCGCAAGCCGACCATCAAAACGAACCCCTTTGCGACGGAGCCCGGCAAGTACGACCAGAGCTTCGAGAAGCTCACCGAAACCATCGAGTCACGGCTGCCCTTCCGGCAGCGGCACATGCAACACGGCAACCTGTACGACAGCCTCTACGGCGAGCGCAGCGAGGAGCAGGAGAATCAGGTGAAGGCCGAGGACATGTTCGGCAAGGCCTTCGAGCGCCCCGTGCAGCGCGTCGTCAAGCAGTACTTCAGCGACGACGACGAGAGCGAGGCCGCGGCGGCGGCGCGCGCGGGGCGGGTGAAGGCCGCGCAGGCGCGTGTGCGGCCGCCGCTGGACAAGAACGCGGCCAAGGTGAGCCACGAGGGGGCGGAGTACTACTACCCGACGCTGACCTACGAGGAGAAGCGGCGCCGGCAGGCGATGATCGCGGCGGGGTGGGCGGCCGCGCTGGCCGTCGGCTACGTGGGCCTGCGCAGGCTGGGAGCGTACATGCGTTCCAACGAATATTGAGGGGGGGGGGGGGGGGGGAGGGGATGCAGGGCTGCGGCTACCGTTGCTGCTACTGTCGCTGCTGCGGATTCTGACGATTTTTCTCTTCTTTCTCTTCCTCATTTTTTCTCTCTCTACTCTGTACTCTCTCTGTCTCTCTGGCTCGTTCCGTATTTTCTGTGTCATTGAAGGGGTAGGGAGACCGGAAATGACAACACTTTCGCCGCTTCACACATACACATACAAAAAATCCGTAGTGGAAGATGCAAAAAATAAAATCAAATGCATTCGAGGTGAAAAGGTACGCACGTTTTCTCCTCCCCTTTTTTCTTTCTTTCCCCCGATGGTTTGATCTGTTTCTAGCCTCTCTTTTTAAGCTTTTGCCTGCTTCGCTTTACTTCTTATCGCAATACGTATATCAGAAAGAATTTTAAATAAAATGAAATGCAGTGTTACTTCAAAACATCATATCACTGTCTTTGACACTGTGAGGGACAACAACGACAACAACAACAGCAATTGTACACCTTTGCTGATGCCAAAAACAAAAACCTTTTCTGCATCTCTGTTGCCTCTTTCCCTCTCCCTTTCCCTCCACCCTTCTTCGCATTATCCACTTGACAGAAGAATTCCCTCATAGAGTCTTTCTTTCCTTGGTTTCAAAACAGTGTCTTTCTCTTTTTTATTTTGTGTGTTTTGTTTTTCCCTGTCTGCTTCACTGCTTCGTATAAAGAACAACAACACTAGAGAATCAACAAAACCTCATAAAAAGCAACAAGACAACTTAGTCACCCCTTTTCATAAATCTATTCACTCTTTCACTCGCCCATTTTTTTTCTCTCTCCAAGTCACAATAACAATCCACTGAGAAAAAGAAAATATAAAACAACAACAAATGAGCTCTATTGTTGACGAATACCTAAACGGCTCCGGCGGCGGCGGCGGCAACCGCTCCCCCCATCACCAGCAGCAGTCGTATCAGCAGCCCTCCTACCTTGGCGGCGGCGGCAACAACAACAACAACAACAACTATGCCAACAGCGGCAAGCGGCGGCTACCCGTCTGCCTACGGCGGTATGAACAGTCATATGAGCAACAACAGCGGTGACGTGGTGCGGGAGCTGCAGCAGCACCTGTTCGGTCTGATGAGCGAGGCGGGCGCCGTGATGCAGGAGCTGTACCGCCACGGCCTCTACACCGCGCCCGACGGCTCGTTTGACCGAGACACCGCCGCTAAGATTTTCCTCGCCTCCTTTCCCTCCTTCGGCGCCCCCTCTGCCGCCGGCGGTGGATACTACAACGGCGGCGGCTACTCCCGCAACGGCAACAATAGCCCCCCGCAGCTGAGCGAGCCCGCGCCCTTCATCTCCTCCATTGCCGCTAATAATAATAATAACGGCAATGGCGGAAGTGGTTACGGCATGCAGCAGCAGCAGCAGCGGGACAAGAGCAACAGCAACAGCGGCGGCGGCAACAGTCCTGTGAACGATGCTGGGGGTGCTGCCGCTGCCGCCTCCCATGCGGACCCCGCTGCCTGGGGCAGCAAGTACAATAGTAATAATAATAAGGGGGACAATGCGATGGCGGATGCCGACGACGACCTCTACGCGGCCCCACAGCCTCAGCACAATAATAACAACAACAGCAACAGTAACGGCCGCGGCCGCCAGGGCCAGCAGCGCCAGCGCTCCCCCCTCGGCGACTCCAACAATAACAACAACCACCACCGCAACAACAACAATAACATAATAATAATAATAACAATACGACGACGTCTAGTGCGAGCGGGATGAGCGCGTATGTGGAGTTTCAAGCGCAATCGCATCTGCCGCTACGCCTGCGACCTCCCAGACCTCGACCCCGGCATGTACGTGATCGTCGACGGGGACCGCGGGCTCGACTGCGGTCTGCTGGTGCAGACGTCGCAGCTGCAGCCGGACGGCTCCACGACGATCCGCTGCATGGACGGCACCGATCTGCGGGAGGACCGCGAGCGCAAGGAGGTCGGCCGCGTGCTGCGCGCCGCCGACAAGGAGGACATCACCCGCCTGCACCAGGTGATTGCCTCCGCCGAGGAGGTGGCCCTCAAGACGTGCCGCCAGCGCTGCGAGGACTTTGGCATCGACATCAAGCTCGTCGACGTCGAGTACCAGTTTGACATGAAGAAGATCAGCTTCTTTTTCGACGCCGACCACTCGGTCGACTTTCGGGAGCTGGTGCGCGACCTCTACCGCTCTTTTGGCGCCCGCATCTGGATGGAGAACATCAACACCAGCGTGCGCAATTGCATGCCCGACAGCGGCGATAATAACAACAATAATGGGGGTAACAATAATAACAATAACGGTAGCGGTGGTGGTAACCACCACAACAGGGGTGGGAACGAGCGCAGCGGCGGCCGCGGGCGGCGTGGAGGTGGCGGCAACGGCGGCCGCGGCGGCGGCGGCGGTGGTAATGGTGGCCGCGGGGGCGGCAACGCCTCTGGCGACCGTGATTGGTGATTCAAAAAAAGGGGGGGGGGAGAGAGACAGAGGAAAACGAACAATCAAAATTCTATTTTTGTATGTCTCTTCTCTCGCTTCTCTCTTCCACATTCCCACTTTTGTTTTTTTTCTTCTCTCGCTTCCGTCGAAGTGGTAACAGAGTGTCACCTCTCGCTTTCCTGGCCTTTTGACAAAGTTTCACCTCCTTTTGTTTTTTCAGGATTGTTTGCAATTTTTCATTCATTCATTTTTTTTGTTTCCTATCCATTTGGGAAGTCTGATGAGAGAGAGAACGAGGGAGGGAACTATCCTTTTTCTCCTTCTCTCTGAACCTTCTTCTTTCTTCACTCAAGCATGGTTTCAGACACCATCATTTGGAGAGAAACAACCCCGCATAGAGAACCATCCGCTGTTTTTTCTTTCTTTCTTGTTTTCTCGGATCTTTTTTTCGCTCGCGCTTTTTATTTCTATTTTTCAAGTTTCATCTTCATACTGAAAACAAAAAAGCGAAAAATTTCACACCCTTTCACACAAAATCACATTCACCCCTCAACATACCACACCCACACACCCACACACAAATATCATCTATATATGCTATAGAACAATATAGATTAGCTCACAAGGAGTGAAATAATACCGAGAATATAAATCAATTAATAATTAACAAACGAATCGCATAAAAAAAAAAACACGTGATGGAAAAAACACAGAAAATAAATAAGTTGACAAATATATTAAGAAAAAACAAAAAAACGGAAGAAAAATCATTTTTTTACTATTTATAAATATATGTCAATCTTATCCAATACTGATTTACTGTAATAATAGTTTTTTTTTTTTAAAGAAAATAAATCGCGTACTCTGCTAAAATGTTACTCCTTCTAACCACCTGTTGTCTTTGTTGCTTCGTAATTTCATTTTCCTCTTTTCTTTTCTTTTTCTTTTTCTTTTTCTTTTTTTTCTTTTTTTTTTTTTACTCCATCTTCTTATTTCCCACTTTTTTTTTTCACACCGCTTTTCACGCCCTCCATAGAAATATCACTGAATTTATTAGTCTTCTGATTGTGCTATCGCTCCGTTTTTTTTTCCTCACCCGCTCTCCCCATTAGCTTTACCGTAAGAACTGCTGAATGATTGGAATAAACACACAAATAGTGTGTGTGAGGGAGTGTGAGAGAAATGAAAAATAAAAGACGAATTGAGTTTAAAAAATCAACTCACACTGAACAATACAAAATTAAAATAACCACACACACACACACACACAGACTTTTCACCATCTGCTCTTCTTTCCGCAGATAAAACAGAACTTCATATATATATATATATGTCTTCCTATCTCCCACATATATTTATCTATCCATATATAAAAAGCACACATCGTGCGTCCTTCACCATAAAACAAAACAAAACAAGAAAAGTATTGGTGTATGCATATGTACAGTTGGCGTGCGATAGAGCAACATAGAAGTGCTGTTGCCTTTATCTTTCTCTCGTTATATTTTCCCTTCGTACTGGAAGAGAGTTGGCCACCGGTAAGTGTGTGATATAGGGAGAGGGAGAGAGACAGAATAGTGGGCATAGCTTACTGTCTCCTTTCCTACCCTCCGCGATTATGCTTGATTTGATTTAGTTATTTAAAAAGAAAGAAGGCGACAGCACACACGCACAACAACAACAACAATACACCTTTCTGACCATGCAGGAGTGCTGCTATTTTTCTGCGCAGATGCGTGCGTTTGCCTTTACCTCTTCCTGTCTTTACCCAACTTGCGTTTTCTCTTTCCTTTCCTTTCCTTTCCTCTCCTCATGTTCATTTTTCTTCTGCGTGCTAATAGACATGCCTGCAAGGATGGGCTGAAACTTATACTTTCTCTCTTTCTCTTTCTTTGTTTCTAGGCCCTTAAAAAAAAAAAAGACTTGCATTTGTTTCTGCTGTTGTTTCCCCTTTTTGTGCACGCTTCCTCTTCTCGTCCATTCTTCATTTTAAAGTGGAGACGCAGCACTAGCCTTTATGACGAAGCCACTGGCTGGAAAGGGATCGCCATCGAATGAAAACAACACAAAAAAGAAAAGAGGAGAGAAGAGGATACACCAACAGCAGGCAAAGAATCTCCGCCACGCCTCCGAGTGAGGAGGCACCACCACCACCACCATCCACAAGAACATCATCAAGAGGCGGAAGAGGAGGAGGGGGAGACGAGAAGAAAAGAACTGCCGTAGTAGCAACAGCAGCACCCGTCTCAGAAGAAAGAGTAAACTCCGCTGCTACTACTGATGCCCCCACGGCAGCATTCACTCTCCGTCCCTCCGCGCCCGCCTCTACAACCGCCACCTCTCCAGCCACCGGCCGCCTCCGCCCTCGCCGCCGTCAGCGGGACACTTCATCGCTACTGCAGCATCAACGGCAGCAACAACAAGAACGCGACTCCCTCGCTTCCACCACTCCTCCGCAGCACCGCCGCCCCGGCAGCCGACGCGGCCGCTGCTGGACATGCTAGAGCGAACGCGCGCGGCGGTGCTTGCGGCGGCGGCGGCGGCGGCGGCGGGGGTGCAGCGACGACGACGGATGCGCCTACGTCTTTAACGCTGCCTCCCGGCACTGTTGCTGTTGCTGTCGCTGGGTGGTGGTAATGATAATAGTAGTAATACTCCTACTGTTTTTGGCACTGATACGTCTTCTTTTCCTCTTCCTCCTCCTCCTCTTTCTCCTGCCGGCAGTTATGCTGACGCTGCTGTTGCTGTTTCTCACGGCAGCAGCGCTGTTACCGCTGGTGCTGTTGCTCCTCCCTCTCTTCTTTCCCCCTCCTCTGCTGCTGTTGCTGCTGTTGCTGCTTCTGAAAACGCTGCTGGCGGCGACACCTGTGCTCCCCCGATTGCTAGTACTAATGGTGTTCCCGGCACTGCGTGTGGCACTACGCCTGTGGCTTCTTTTTCCACTCCTCCCTCTCCTTCTCCCACCCTCTCTCGCGTCTCTGAGTGCGTGGGACACTATCAGTCAGTGGGGGTGAAGAAGGATCCGGAGGCAGGGGATGATGCTGGAGGGTGAGAGTGAGAGAGGGAGAGGGACTCGCAATAAGAATGTGAAGAGAGAAGGAAGCAGTTGAGTACTGCTACTTCACCTTGGCGATAAGAAGGAGGAGGAGGTGGTGTAAAAGAAAAAAAAAGAGAGGAAAGAAGATGCAGCTGAAAAAATGATCCATTTGCTGCTGTTACTCACGCGCTTTTCCTTTGATTCTCTTCATCCATTTTTATTTTCGAATTCTAGCAAACAACGCCCAACATCAATCTTCCATTTCTTATATGTTTCCCCCTCTCTTCCCCCTGTTTTTTCTCCCCCCTCTTTACATATTTTCTTTATTCATAGAACGAGGGGCTACTAGATCTCAGTAAGCCTCTTCATGTTCGTTCCTTTCTTATTATTTACTTTTTTTAATTCTATTCGTTTAAACATAACTCATGCACCTACTTTCTTTGATCACACTCTTCACTGATAAACTATTCTATGGTTGTAGCTTGTTCCCTTTACCGTCTTTTTACATCTACTGGAAGACATGTGTTTCCTCGTTTTTGTTTTGTCTTTGTTTTTGTCCGCACACTCTGTTTTCTTTTTCATCTCTCTCTCTTTTTCTTCTTTTCTCATTTTCTCTCTTTAAGAGAAGTAAAATGAAGGAGGGGGCTACTAGATCCCAGTAAGCCTCCGTACCAACATATCTATTGAATTCACGTGAACAATCGAGTTGACGTTTGCCACCGTCTGATTCCTTTTTTTCCCAACAAGAATACTGTAAAAAAACTATTATTTTTCTCTCTTGCCCCATCTTTCCTCTAGGCTCTCTGTCGATGTTTCCTCCGACGGGAGGAAGATAACTGGACCAACGCTCTATGCAATATATACATATATATTGTTTCCGTTTGTTACCACACTCTCTGTGCACAAAATAGGGCGTACATGATCAATAAAGCCTCTTTGCTTCCTCCTTTGCATACCATTTCAATCCCCCCTACCCCTCTCCCGCTTTTGTTATCATCACATAGGTGAGGTGCAGCGTACATCTAACTTATAGTCCATCATTATTATTTCTTTCTTGCACCTCTGCACACTATCTTACTTTTTTTTCTTCTCTTCTTTGAAAGGGCATCATAGATACACCAACAAGAGTACTTGACCATAATTTTTGTTTTCCCCATAAAGACTCATAGATCATACATAAAGTGATAGATATCATCATCATCATCTTTTTTTTTTTTATTTACTTTCTTTGTTTATATTCCCCCCCCCCCCCCTCACTACCACCAATGAGTTCCCCATTCCATTCAAACACGGACCCCTCGCACGAAGGGGAGCGCCACTGTACAGTGGATGAGAATACCAATGGTACCCAAGGAAGCTGCAGTGAGCGCAGCGAGGGCGGAACGCCTCTGGCCGTGCACGCCATCGCACGGGGAGACAAGTGTGGCAGCGGAGGAGGAGGGGAGGAGAACACAGACTCTGAAGGCGGCAGTGAATATAACGGAACTGGCACAAGAGGCAGCGGTGACGCCCGCCATTGTGTGGTACTGCACTACTCTCAAGATTCTTCCCTCTTCTCTTCCTCTGGTGTTGCCGTCCATGTAGGCAGCGGTGGCGGGGGAAAAGGAGGCGTGAGGCTCTCGCCGCGTGTGATTGACAACACCTCTTCACATTCTTCCTTCTCTGATTCTTCTTTTCCCTCTTCTTCTTCTCCTCCGTCGGATGCGGCGGAGACGGGAAGAAGAGGGAAAAGCAGCAGCGCGAGAAGCTCTGAGGTGGAAGAAGAGACATATTACGACGACGATACTTTCGAGACGAATCGACCGCAGTTGACGACAACTCTGAAGCAAAGGTGTGTGGCGAGACGGAGCGAGTGCGTGTGAGAGTCCGCCGCGACACTCCCCCATTTCTCACAAGAAAAACTCTTCCGCGCAGTCGCTCCCTCCTCCAGCCTCTGCCGCTGCCGCCGCTGCCGCCAAGGAGATGGCAGTACGCAGCGAGCGCGCCTTGCTGCTGCGGGTGTACGGGGCGTGGTGCCGGCGCGCGTTTGGCCGTCTGACCGCCGCCTCCGACACAGAAAACGAGGATTTGGCGAGAGACGAGAGGGGAGCACGGCGCAACGTAAAGGAGCGAAGAGCGGGAGGGCCGAATCGCACAGACGATCAGAACAACGCAAATTTGGGCGTCAATGACTTGCAGGAGGAGGAGGGGAATTGGTGAGGAATCACACAGCAACACCCACACACTCTTCCTCCGGGGAAAGCTTCAACGAAGACGGCGGCGAGGGTAAAGAGGAGGAGTCGCTCTCTTTCAGCGTCAACGTCCCCCGAATCAGCAAAACGCCGTCCGGGCCGCCACGGCAGCCCCAGTCCCAGCGTGGACCCTCCGGCGGAGGGTGTGTGGGCGCCGCACACCGCTGCAGTCGATACGGGCACAGAGACACCAGCGCCGTCACCACCACCAGCGGCAATTCCCGTGGGAAGAGAAGGAAGACGCAGTGAGGGCGGCGCAACAGAGAGGGCGGCGTCTTCCTCTGTCACTGCCACCACCTGCAGCGTACCGCCGCACTGCCGGCGCAGCGCCACTCAGCGCCCCGAGCCGTCGTCGGCCTCGCCGGGTAGCGATACTGACAGAGACGCTGGCAAAAATGACGGACGAGAGACAGGCAGTGTCGAAATGATTCAATCTACACATCAGCAGGAGTCGCAATCCGTACCTGGACACAAGAATAGTAGTAGTAGCGATGATCAGCGCCGCCGGCTCCCTCCGCTGATGAGCGCGGAGGTAAAAGGGTACATGGCTGTCACCCTCGACTCCCCCGACGCTTTTCCTTCTCCGGCGCAGGATTTGGAGGTGCAGCGCACACGCGTCAACTGGCGCGCTCGGCCCTCCTCCTCCTCACCTTGCTCGCGCTCTGTCCCTTCTCCCTCCGCTCGCCGCCGCCTCACTGCTGCGCACTCCACCAGCAGCAGCAGCAGTAGCAGCAGTGATACAGTGATAGTGTGGCGACGAGTGGGAGCGACAGCAGCGCATCAGACGCAACACACCATCATCGGCGTCACCGTGCCAGCCGCCACGTCACAAACGCGTCTCGCTCGCCTTGCTCGACTGCCCTCCCGCGCACGACCTCTCTGCTGCGCGCGCTGCGCCACCGGCACCGCTACTGCGACCCCTCGCTGAGCGGCAGCGCAGCTTCCTTCTTCTTTCCTTCCTCCCACCACCACTTCTGCCGCCGCGCCGCCGTCCATTGTGACAGAGCGTGCGACGAACACGACTGCGCCGGAGGTGGGCAGCACCACCGGCGGTACCGGGGATATGAGAGGCACTCCTCCTTCTCTTCCTCTTCTTCCTCGGAGTCTTCCTCCTCCTCTTCTTTCTCCCCGCAGCGGCGCGTCGACAGCCCCGCCGTCGCCAGCGCCGCCTGCGAGTCCATTCAGCAGTCTGCCGGCCTCCCCTCGGAGATCGCGGCGGCGACGGACGACGAGGACGCCGACGGTAGCGCCGCCGCAGCCGCCGCCCCTGCCGCCGCGTCTCTCCCCTCGCGCCGCTCCTCCGCCTCTCTCCCCGCCTCCTTAACGGGGGATAGCGGTGAGGATTGTGGTGGTGGCGCGGGTGTGCCTCTGAGGGTGTCGCCTGGTAGTCGGGAGACGAGCAGCGGCAGCGGGACAAAGAGCAGCGCGAGCAGCAGGAGAAGCGACAGCAGCGCCCGCATTCTTCCCTGTGCTGCGCGGCAGCAGCAGCAGCAACAAGCGCAGCAGCAAGAGAAGCGAAACGGGGGAAGTCAACGCCCTCTGGGATCCCAGAGCCGCTCACCCCCACAGCAGCAGCAGCAGGGGCTGCCCCCGCCGGCGCCTGTGCCTGCCGCCCGCCGCCTCTCGCCGTCGCCGTCGCCGTCGCCGTCAGCGCCCGTATCGGCTCCGCACACGACGCCCACCACAACCACCAGTACAAGTACAACTCCTACTACGCGCACTTCTGCCTCTTATTCTTCGGCCGCCGTCGCTGGTGCGTCAACAGAGGCAATTACTGCGCCACCTCCTGCAGCGCCTAATGCGACCTTTGCGGCGATGCTAGAAGAGACACGGCGGGAGGCACAGGACGCGCGGCGCCACCCGTACGATGTCCAGTGCACCGACAATAGTCCCTCCGGTATTTCTCGGCCACAAGGCCGTGATACGAGGCCAACAGCAACGACGGCACCTCTCAACTCCTTCTTCCCCGTGTCAGTGCCTCTGCCGCGGCACCCGTTCGCGTCTCTCGCCGCTCGAACCCATGTACGCCGATCGCTTTCTCCGCAGACCGCTGTCGCAGTGACACAAACGCCAGTGGCGGAGGAAGAGATGAAGGTGGAGGAGAGGGAGAGGGAAACACCCCCTGCGACGCAGGACCCGGCGAGGCAATCCGTTAGCGCCAACACTCAGACCGACTCGTGGGCTCCTCCGCCTCCGTCGTCTCTGCCGGTGCGTTCCTTCTCGGCGGAGGGAGGAGCGTGGCAACTGACAGCTCCTGCAGCGGGAGCAGGAACAACAGCATTGACGACAACAGCAATAGAGAAGCCGCCAACGCGCAGTATTGGCACGCGCATTTCTCAGGACGACCGGAGGCTGATGGAGCTGATGGCAGAGGCAGAGACACGCGAGGAGATGGGCGCGTTGGGCGGACCCTTTGGACCGGCAGTGGCGACAGCGACACAGTTATTTCACCCACCTCTGCACCTGCGCGTGGTGGATGTTGGCACTAGCATGACCGCGTCCTCCGGCACGAGTCTAGGCGACGACAGCGGCGACAGTGGTGGCGTGCAGAGAGCCTCCCCTGCGCCTGTTATGTCTTCGCTGCTCTCCCGTGCGTCGGCACCTGACCCTGCACTCTCCGTTGACACCACCAACACCGCCGCCGCTGCTGCTGCTGCTGCTGCTCTCCCAGCTCCTCAGATTAGAAACACAACTGATGCGATTTCCTCTCCTGTTGATTGGGGTTTCAGGGAGTTGGGGACTCAGACGAGCCCTCTGCAGCTGTCACCGCAGCGACAGCAACAACAGCAGCACACAGTATCACAGGTAGCATCGCCCGACACCACGGAGGCTGACGCAAGCTCGCGGGGGGAGTGGACGGAGCCGCTGACGCATACGCTGCGCGACCTGCACGCCGCCGCCGCCTGCGTCCTGCGTCGGGCGGAGGCCCTGCCAGCGGGGGCGGGCGCGACAGCTTCCGTCTCAGACCAAGCAACCGCGCCAACCTCTCTTCCGCCTCCGCTACCACCACCGCCCGTGGTGGTCAACAACCACAACAACGTATCTGTGCACCCATTCTGCCCTTGCACGGGTAGCCGCGTCGCTTGTAGGGAAGAAAAATCAAGGGAGAGCCATGCCCAGAATGCTTCACATGCTGCTGCTTCTGCCACCACCCCGCATGTTCCTTGTGACCCTGCCGCCGCCGTCTCCACAACTGCCTACTCCCCTGCTCTGCCCGCTGCGACGTCGCATGTGCGCAATGCTGTAGTGACCGTTAGTGTGTACGGCGGTCGTCATCGTTCCCACTGTCATCGCCGTCATGGCGACACACGGGCGCTGCCGATTTCCTCCTCTTCCTCTTCTTCCACCTCTTCTGTAAATGGTGGCGGCCGCAACAGTGATACTTCTCCTCCCTCTTCTTCTTCTTCTTCCTCCTCTTCTTCTTCGCTCTCCGCATGCAGCACGGGAGAGGAGGGGAAGGCAAAGGAGAGGAGTACCTCTGCCGTTCGCGTCAGGGGCGTCGTTCCAAAACCAAAGGGAAGGCCTATCCCTCCTGACGTGGAGAACGTACACACGGCAGGCGTGAGTGCCCCTCCGCCGGCCACCGTGAGGCACCCACACAGCGATGGCGGCGAAGAAGGCAATGATGAATATTATGAGGATCATCATCCTCATCACAGTGAGGACGGCAGTGAAGATGTGCACGGGGACGAGCTCGGGCGACGCACGGAAAGCACGTGCAGCAGTGTGCGCTCCGCCGTCGCGCTGGCTGTTGCGCGGGCGCAGGAGAGGCGTCGGCAGATTCAGCACGAAAAGGACAGACTCCAGGACGAAATCGAAGCGCGGGCGCGGCAGAGGCTACGACAGGAACTGCACCGCACGTCGGTTGAGGACAGAGGACGTGGTACCTTGCCACTATACACGAATGGGGGCGAACGACAGCAGGGCGCGACGGGTGCTCCACTCTCGGCTCACCAACACATCGTCTACAGCTACCGCGACGATTCTCCTCGCTGCGGCACCGCTGTCGCGCACCCTTCGCTGCCGTCTCGCCCCGAGGGCTTTGGAAATGATGAAGTTTATCGTTCTCGTTGGCCCTCTCCCCCGGTGCCGGTACAGAGCCGCCATCCTTCACCCGCCGCCGTCGCTAACGTTGGCGTTTTCAGTGGTGCGGCAGTTGGCGGGGACCGCAGCGGGACGGGCGGCAGGTTCGACGCTATACACACCGAGGGAGGAGGGAGGGGCGGCGGTTACGATTACAGCTATCGTGATGACGCTGAGAGCGAGAGAGGGCGCGGGCAGGACCGTAACCGTGTTGACGATACTCGCAGTGATAGTACTACTAGTACTAGTCTGAGCGACCCTTCATTCCGTGGGCTGCCTGGTGCTTCTTACCGCCGCGACTCCCGCGCCCCCGGCGGTTTTGTTCGCGTTGCAGATCCCTCCGCCAGGGAGGGGACCGCACGCTGTGCCGCCGGCCACTGTGACAGAGAGACACCCGTCTACTATGTTTGCGACCCTGCACACGGTGCAAGCGCTCACCATTTGAAAAGTCGTCATTGCCACTCTCATGAAGGCCACAACGGCTGCCCAGAGCACGCCGGGGCAGCGCGGGCGGCAGCGATAGCTCCTCCCTCCCGCCACCGCCGGCGCTGCAGCCCTCACGGCGGTCACCCGCGTCCCTTCTCCTCTTCCCCCGCGCGGCGCGCGAACACTGACGCCGCACCGGCAGCGGCAGCAACAACAACAACGGCGGGGGCGGCGCCGCGGCTTCTGACGGGTCGCGTCAACCCCTACTGCCTCGTGTGCCGCGCGCGGTACAACCTGATCGTGGTGGACCCCTCCATGCGACCGATGCCGGCAGCGACGGCGACGACGGCCGCCACCCACTGCACCCAGCCCTACGGCACCCGCCTCGCCCAGCAACAGCAACAACAACAGTGGAACCCGACTCGCGGCGGCATGATCCCTTCTCACACTTCCTCCTTCTCTTCTGTTCACTGTAGCGCCGACGCCGTCGCTGCGGCGGAAGAACAACAACAGTGCAACACGTCTCCTCTTCTCCACATCCAAAACAGCCGCAGAGCCCTCGACCCGCCGCGGGAAATGCATGAGGGTGGTGGTGATGGTAGTGGTGCGCTGCCGGGGCCGTGGGAGGCGGCGCTGGCGCGCGAGCTGCGGCGGCACCTCTGCGGCCTCGCGGCGGCGCCGGGCGAACTCACTGGGGGTCGCGGGGGCCGCGAGTGGGAGGCGCGCATGCGGACCTTGCAGCTGACCGCGGGGCTGCTGGGTCGTCTGCAGCAACAGTAACGAAACCATCAATACAGAGCGAAGCGACGGACGTGACGAAAACGGGAGTGGGAAGACTCCTTTTTCTTATTCTTATTCTCATATTCTTCTTTATTTTCTTCTGTCTTCTTTGGTTTAGCCTCAACAGCGATGTTTGGCTCCAGTAAAGTTATTCCTTTTTCATCCCTGCATTACATCCCTTGCTGTGCTGTGCTGTTGATGATACGATTCAACTCTCAAAAAATAAACAAACATACAAGAAAACACATTATGTGCCTCTTAACCAGCTGATATGTCGACTTCTCTACTGTTTTCGAGAATACAGTTAAACAAGGGCTTCATTTTCCCAATGATCACGAGGATTTTGGAAAAAAAAAGTTCTCCCCACCGCTCACACAACTTTTAATTAAAGTAAAGAACGAGAAACCGACAGAAAAAGCACAACAGGAGAGGCGCGTGTTTGGTGCGCGCTCCAAACAAACAAACAATTTGAAAAAAAAAAGGAGAAAAAAAAATAACAACAACACGCACACTACGCGCACATGGAAGCCCCCACAAGTTCCCTGCGCTGCTTTAGCGTCGCCGACGCCGTGCCACCATCGCTGCTGGTAGAGGCACGCCGCGCCGCCACCCTCGTCTCTCACACCAGCGCCGCGGGTAGCGCCAGAGTCAATACCGGCTCTTCGTCGTCTGCTGCTGCTACTGCTGCTGCCTCTTTCTCAGTCAGTGCGCGCGGGGCGGAGAGAGGCGACAAGGCAGCGGCGGAGGCGCAGACGCTGCTCGCCGCCCTTGCGCGCCCGCCGTGGGACTCCAGCGGCGGTGCCGACGGCGGAGAGGAGGAGGGCATGACGCCGGACGCGCAGGCGGCGCTGCGGGCGTGGGGGGCGCTGCCGCCTCTGGAGCGGCTGCGGGCGGCGTGCGGCCCCGCGGCGGGGGCGGAGCTGCATGCGGCGTACGTGCGGCGCCCGCGGGCACTCCTGTCGAGGGCCGCGCAGGCACTGGGGGCGGCGGTCGCGCAGCGGTGGCGGCGGCACGAGGCGCAGCGGCGCGGCCGCGGTGATGTGACAGGAGAGACAACGAACAGTCCATCCAGCGATACCGCCAACAGCAGCAATGGCACTAGTGGTGGTATCCACTTGAACAACAATAACAACAGCAATAACAGTAACAACAACCACTGCTCACCCGAGGCGTCGCTGGCGGTTCATGTGGAGTTTCTCCCGCAGAGGGCACGCGGCAGCAGCACCAGCAGCGGCGCGCCGCCGCCGCAAAACACCGTGCCGGCGCTGCTGCGGGCTCTGGACGTGGTGGCGGTGGTGTCCGTGCGCGACGCGGAGGTGCTGGCGGCGGCGGCGGCGGCGCGGGCGGCGGCGGAGGCGCGCTTGCTGGCGGCGCGCGCGCCGGGGCAGACGCTGCGCTCCTCCCTCCACTTTTGGCGCTGCGCCGCGCGCGGGGAGGCGGTTCCGCGCGGGTGGGAGGGCATCGCCCCGCTGGGCCTCGTCGACGGCGACTCTCCTATCGCGGCGGGGGGCGCGCTTAGCATGGCCGCGGCGGGGGCGCCGGACTCGGCACTGCTGGCGCGCCTGGGCGCGGGGGACAGCAGCGGCAGCGGCAGCGACAATAATAGCATCGGCGGCGGCGGCGACGTGGGCGACCTGAGCGGCATCGCGCGGGTGGTGCTGGGCGAGGCGGCCGGGAGCGGCGCGGAGGGTACGGCGGCAAGGGCATCCACGGCCGATGTAAGTCGTGCTGCTGCCGCGCGTCTGCTGCAGCCGCCAGCGCTGATGGCGGAGCGCCCGCCCCCCTCGCTGGCGGTGCCGCAGAGCCTGCTGGGGCTGCGGGCGCTGCTGTACGTCACTTCTTCCGCCGTGTGCTACGTTGCGTGGCCGCTGCCGCCGCCCACCACCACAAACCACCACCACAGCGGCGGCAGCGGCGGAGGAAGAGGAGAAGAAAGAGAAGCCGGGCACGGAGGGTACACCGGTGTCGCTGCCAACGCGAGTGGCAGTGGCGACGGTGGGAGGGTCGCAAAGGAAGGGCGCCCTGATTCCCCGCCACTGAGGCCGTACCACCATCTGCAAGCCGCAAACGCCCGCGCCCGGCGGAGGGGAATGAAGAAGAGCGTACTGCAGAGCCGCCGGTGGTGGTTCTTCCTCTGGAGTCGAAGCTCAGCTTTACCCGGGGCTTGCTGGGGCTGTGAGTGCGACTCAGTGGCAGCTGTCTTTTTTTTTTATTATTTTTTCTTCCTTCTCCTCTTTTTTTTTCTTTTCGCTATATTTTTTCTTATTTTGTTCATAAAAAAGAAAAGGAGTGACACACTCTTTGATGTACCCCCCAGTTCCATATGCGTCTTTTTGTTAGTGCCATATGCCAAATAAAGACGGAAACAAACTCAACAAAACTTCTCCCACACACATCCTCTTTTCTTCCCTCCTCCCCACCTCCCCCTCCACTGATCACAGATCCCTTAGCCTTTATACAACTCAGCCTTTTCTCTCACTCTAGCTCTCCTCTCTTCGTCCTCTCGAAGCCAGACCGCGCCACCGCCCACCCACAACCCAAAACACCACCACCCCCCTCCGCCACCTACATCCCCCCCGCAGCCATGGCTATGTCCGGTGTGACTCTTGCCGACAACGTTGTCAGCGCTCTCGGTGACCTTCGCATGAAGAAGAGCCGCTACGTCGTGCTCGCCATTGGTGCCGACGGCAAGCAGATCGCGGTGGAGGAGGTCGGCGAGCGCGGCGCCACCTACGCGGACTTTGCCAAGAAGCTCGCGGCGCGCGAGGAGCCGTGCTACGCCGGCTTCGACTACGAGTACAAGGCCGACGGCGCCACCAAGGCGAAGCTGCTGCTCATCCAGTGGATTCCCGAGAACGCCAAGCCGCGCAGCAAGATGCTCTACAGCTCCAGCCGCGAGGCGCTGACCCCCAGCCTCGAGGGCTTCCTCGCCATCCAGGCCAACGACGTGTCGGAGCTCGAGGACGCGGAGCTCGTGCGCAAGATCTCTTCCCACCGCGGCGCGTAAAAAAGAATATCAATGCAAAAACAAAAAGCGCAAAAATAAAAAAAGGGGAAAAGAAAAAGGTGGTACGGAAAGAATGAAGCACACACACACAGCGAAGAGAAAATGCGTGTGTATGTGTGCGTGTGTGTGTCTGTGCGTGCGTGGCGGTGGTAGAAAAGAGGCTGGGAAGTGCGTGTGAGTGTGTGCGTCGTGCGTTCACACATCGGCATGCACACACGCAAAAGAAAAAAAACAAACAACAACCAGTTTTTCAGCAGTGGTTGTGAAGGGCCAACGAGCGGCTAAAGTAGAGCGAGATTTAAGGAAAAAATACAGACAAGAGAAAGTAACTGAAATTCCGAAGTAGCCAAGTAGAGTACTTCTGTAGTATTGTACGTAATGATTCCAAAAACAGAAAAAGGTGGGAAAACATATAAAAGAAAAGCATTTTGGTGTCTTGCAACTACGAGTTGCTTTTTAAGCATCCTTTATCTTCTTTTCTCTTGTGCTCTTTCGCATTCTTTTTTTTGTTTCTTCTCATGCAAGTCTTTATTCTCTTTTTGTTACGATCCTCTTGTCTTTTTCTCTTTTTCTCTCTTTCTGTTTTGAGTATCTGTCTCATTTCCCATGCGACAACTGGTCTCTTTTTTTTCCCCTCTTGATTCACCACATCCCTCCTCTTCATCTTTGTCTCATGCGCTTCTCACCACCTCTCTTATTATCATTATTATAATTATTGCTTTCGCTTTCCTTTTATGCGTTTTCCCTTTAGTTTTCTCTTTTTCTTTATCTCCCCGCCACCCACCTTTGTGATTAGCCATTTGGGAAGCGGAAAGAAGGCAACGAGCTTGCACTCTGTTGTTTCTCTTTTTTTTTTTATTGCTTCCGTTCAGCCGCTAATCAACAACAACAAAAAGGAAGAGATGCGTAGAGAGAAGAGAATTGGGGAAAGCAAGGAAAAAAAAAAGGCAAAGTAAAGCATTTGAAAGTAGTAAATCAAAGTGTACAGATACAAAAGAGATTTCACGGCAGTGTCACACCTCTTCGTTTCCACCTTTTCTTTTTCCCATTTATAGTTTTTTTTTCTTTCTTCTCTTTCTTTATGTTCCATTGTTACATAAAAGCTCTTTATAGTCGTTTCTTACTCTTCCCTTCTTTTATTTTATGTTTACTTTTACTGATTTTATTTATTTTTTTGCCTCATATTTTTACATAAAGCTTTACACAAACATTTCGTTACTATCGCCCTTGGATGAAGCCGAACTAGTACAAAACCTCCCAAGTCTGATGAAAATAATAACAAAGAAGAGTTTTGCAAACTAAATGTTCCAAGAAAAAAAAAGAGAATATATTTGTTGCAACATCATTAAAAAAACTATCAAAACTATACAGAATCAAAACTATACAGAATCAAAAATTGAGATATCAACAGCAGCATATATAAAGTATCACACCTTCACTCAACACAGATTCAGGTAAAGCAAACAAAAAAAAAACCCACAAGGACAATGATTAAATAACTTCTGAAACGAGTACGTGAGAAGGAAAAGCAAAGAAAAAAGAGCAGCGAAGGAAATGTCTTTAACACAATATAAAGAAATGGCGGAGAAATCTATTTCTTTCGTTTGACAACAGACATCAAAAAGAAAAAAAAATGCTATTTTTCTTCTCTTCTCTCTTCTGTCTTTCTCTTTTTTTTTGTTTTGCTTTCTCGCTTTTTCGTTTCTTTTTACGTTACAAGTAGTCTTGTTTTCTGTTACGAGATTCCTTGATCATTGAGCCTTGGAGTAAAAAAAAAAAATATAATAAAAAAGTACACCAAAGTGCAGATTTGCATGTTTGAGTGTGTCTGTGTGTGGGGGGAAAGGGCTAGGATATTCCTCCTCGTTGTCAAGACAACAAAGACACCCACACACACACACACACACACACATAGAGCAGAGCAGAGCTGTGAATTTACCGGATGTGGGAAAAGAAAGAAATGAATTGTAATTGTTTCATTTACTCGATGAGTACTGTGTCGTAATTACAAAAGAAAAACAAACAACAGTGGATCCTTTTCTAACGCTGCTCCTGCACATACGCCGTGCGCTGGAAAATGAGATATGCCACTCTTTGATTGCCGTTTATGTCTTTTCTTTGTTGTTTTGCAATTGTTTATTCATTTCGCTACCTTTCTCTTTTCCTTCCCCTTCTTTCTTGCCTTGCCTTACCTCTCCCCTCCCCCAACAAACAAACAAACAAACAAAGCGTCTTCCCTACCCTGAAAGGAAAAGGTAAACAAAAGGACGAGAGAAGGAAATAAAATAAAAAGAAGAAATATAAAAACTTGATTGTAACAGTTTTTTCTTTTAAACTTCATTTATAGTTGTTGTTTTTCCCCGTCTCTTTTCTTCTCTTTTCCCAATTCACCAGGAAGGGTATAATATCTTCATTTTTCACTGTAAACACATGTTTTTTCCTTCTCTTCTCTGAGCACGTCTGTTCTACATTTTGAGAATAATTTTACCGTGAAAAGCCCTGTATCAGTGTGTGTCGTATCTTCACTTACAATCACGAAACGTAATAAAGAACACACACACACACTCTACATTATTCACTATCATCATTTATTCATTACCAAAGCCGCTGCCTCCCTGACTGAGAAGTCTAACAAATCACAATTTGCCTCAAGTGCGGTCATTAAAATAATAATAAAAATATATAAATATCTCGCTTTCAGTCTACTTTTTGCTCACTCGCACGTACGGAAGCAGTAGCAACTGCGTGTGAGAAAGGAAGAAGCTTAACAAGAAAGGAAGAACAAGAGGAAAAAAAAGCATTGGTTGATAAGCAAGAAAAAGAAAAAAAGGAAAGAATCTCGTAGGAGAATCACACGTCGTCTCAGTCTTCTCATTCACTCGTATTTTTCGATACGATTTGCTTGTTTTGGAAGCTTTCGAGCGCTCTTCTATACGTCTTTCTTTCTTCTTTCCACTTTCTTTACCGCCTTTTATCTGAGGCCGTTTTTTCTCTTCTTGACTTCTTTTTTTTCTTTTCCCCCTTTTCTTTACCTGTATCGTTTTATTCGTCATTGTCCTCGCTGGTTTTCACCACTTTTCCCTGTTGGCATTTTGTCTTCATTTCTCTTTTTTTTTCATTTCCTTTTCACAACATATTCTGTCCCTTTCCTTTCTACTCCCTTTTCCCTTTTCACCCTTCCTCATTTGCGCTATTCTTTGCTACTCTACTTTCTCTCTTTCTCTTTTCCGCGTGTTTTTTTTTTCCTTTGACTGTACCTCAAATATTGTTTTTTTTTTCTCTACCTTGACTTCCTCGCGCCCGTTTTTCACACACACACACACACACACACACACGCACTTTCTCGCACGCTATTACGTCATTCATCCCTACTCATGTCTGCCGCCGCTGCTGACGCTGGTCCGCTCCACTGCAGCTCTGTTTCGCGTGACGCGTGCGCTGACCCCGACGCTCGCAACAGCTCTAACACTGTTGTTACTGCTGATGTTGTTGTTGTCGACGCTGGGGTTGCGATGAGTGTGGGTGTCGCCGGGGGTGGGAACACCGCAGAGGGCGGCATCGGTTGTTTAGCTGTTGATAATACTACGAGTAGCAGTACCACTAGTGGTACTCTGACAGGCTCATGCATGCGGCACCTTGCAGCGGAGGGTGTTGTTATCCCTGCGGCGCCTGCATCAGTGAGTGAGAGAGCCACGCGTGGGCCTGCTGCTCCCGCGGATCTTACTCTCTCCTCCAGCCTCGACCCATTCGAGGCCCTTGCTTCTGTTGATAATAATATCTTCGACGCAGACAGCACACAGGGCAAGAGGCAGGACAGCAGTGCTTGCGAGGCCGCGGACAGTGCTGGTGACTCGCGCGAAGAAGAGCAGCAACGACAGCATTCATCTCCGCCACAGGAGGCCGAGGTCCCCTCCCCGCCCTCCGCCGCGCGCACGCGCACCGTCGTGTGGCACAGCCGCCCGCCCTCCATCTCTCTCACGACCTCTCCTGCAGCCGCTAATACGACTAGCGCGGACTCGAACAGTAATACTAACAGTGGCGGCGGCCCCGCCGTGTTATTCTGCGGCTTGCAGCGGCGCCAGCAGCAGCAGCGCAGCAGCCGCAGCAACCGCCCGCGACGCCAACTACAGCAGCAACAACAGCACCGCTACTGTCCTCGTCACCCTCCCACGCGTGCGGCCACGACCAGTCTCAACCGCCGTCGGCGTCTCCTTCTTCTCCTGTCCGTTGTTTTCAGCGAGCAAAACGCACAGAGGATTTCCTGCATGTGCTGTGGCGTCAGCTGCTGCCGGGGTGCGCCGCCGCCTTCTTCACGGTCCCCGAGCTGCTGGAGCTCACGCGCGTGTGCCGCGCCGCGCGCGCCGGACTCCTCAGCAGCGCCCACCCCTGGCGCGCGGCGCTGGCGGCCGACCTCCGCTTTAGCACCGCTCACCTTGACGCGCTGTGCCCCGCGCCGCCGCCGCCGCCCATACTCGTGAGGCTGCCGGCCGTCCTGCCACCGCCACCCTCCTTCTCCTCCTCTGCGGATGCGGGCGAGGCTGCCGCTGCTGCTGCTGCTGCTTCTGTGGGGTGTGGCCGCCGTGCGAGCGGCGGAGGCGCGGTGCTGGCGGTAGACGACCGCCCCGCTGGCGTGGTGCCTTCGTGCCTTCACAGCTGCCGGCATCATTATTGCGAACCGCAATATCAACAACAAGAACAGCAACAACAAGGACACAGCCGAGTGATCCGCGATTGGGGGAGCCGTTGGACATGTTGCCGGCCGGCAGTGGCGACGGCGGCGCGGGCCGCCACCGTCACTCTCGCGCCCGCACTCATACTGTCGACGAGACACGCCTCTGCTCGCCCGCATCGTTTGCGTCTGCCGCGTCAGACTTGCAGCAGACACCATCCGCAACAGATACACAAGTGACAGACACCACAGCGACAGCAGCGCGCGCTCATCAGCAACAACAACAACAGCCGAATCAGCGAGCGGCGGGGGCGGGGGCGGCCCCCCTGCCCGGCCCCGGGTCTCGCCTACACGCCTTCGCGCGACAGCTCGTCGCCGACGTTATGGCGGCCGTCGCGCGCGGCCCAAAGACATCTAAAGCAGCAAAGGAGGCAG
Organism: Kentomonas sorsogonicus; assembly: GCA_030347455.1. Taxonomy (NCBI): domain Eukaryota; phylum Euglenozoa; class Kinetoplastea; order Trypanosomatida; family Trypanosomatidae; genus Kentomonas; species Kentomonas sorsogonicus. Next base: position 138,650 of record JAQOSZ010000238.1, on the reverse strand, counting down.
CGGCGGCGGCGGCGGCCGACTCCAGCGCCGCCTCTGTCTCCGACGCATCGTTTGCTGTCCTCGCCAACAACGCGAACGGCAATGATAATAGCGACATGAGAAGCGGTGACATGCGTGTGCTGAATGTCGGCGGTGGCGGCGGCGCGTGTCTGTTTAGTGGACCTCAGCACAATCCACATCTGCGCACTGCATCCGCAGCGGCGACTCATGCTGAGGGCGCCGCGCCCGCCGCCCCCGCCGCTGCTTCCTGTGTCTTGGGGGCTGACCCTCACAGCAGCAGCATCGCTCAGGGCAGCCACCGTTGCTGCTGCGAGAGCGGGCGGAGCGCACAGACACACAGTGATTTCCCGCTCAGTAGCGGTGCATGGTGAGGTGGAGCAACTTGCGACGGCTGCTGCTACGTCCCTCTCGCGTGTGCTGTGCCCTGTGACGGCGGCGTGGACGCTGGGGGACAGTGCGACGGCGCCGCCGCCGCCGCCGCCGCTGCCGCTGCCTCTCTTCGCACGATGGCTCTACGCCCACCGCGTCGGAAACTACGTGACTTTTTTGGAGGACACCGCCGCCGCCGGTGCCGGTGCTGGAGATGGCGATGGTGTTGATACTGCGGCGGCGGTGACTCCAGCCGCCACCAGTGCTCTCGGAGTGCTGCACTTGCGCGCCGGCAGTCCAGGCGAGGGGGAGGGCGGCGCCAGCGTTACCTCCCCCTGACGCGTGTCCTTGCCGACTACGGGGCCCTCAGCGCCGCTGCTGCACCCGCTGTGCCAGCCCGGCGCCTGCGGCCACGCCACGGAGGCCGCCGCCCTCGCCGCCTTCGCCCTGCGCCGCGCGCGTCTGCTGCTGCCGTTTGCGGAGGGCACGGCGGAAGGGACGGCGGAGGAGGAGGAGCTGCGCGAGTGCGCGTGCGCAGCCGAGCGTTACCACCACCACCACTCTTCTGCCGCCGCGTCCCGCCGCGCCGTCTGCGCCGCCGCCGTACTGCACGACGCTGTTGTGTCCGAGTGTGCGTCGCCCTCCGCCGCCGCTGCCGCTGTCCTGCGGCAGATGCTGGAGCTGCGGCGGGCGCCGGGCGGCGGGACGGCGGCGGCGGGAGATACGGCCGCCGACGCCCACCAGCAGCAGCAGCATCAGCAACATCAGGAGGATACGCAGGACCCCTCCGAGGTGTCGTCAGCCGCGCCTCCCGTTTCTGTTACTGCCGCCGCGGTCGTCGTTTGGCGCGTGGCTTGCCGCAGCGGACGCCGCCTCGGCGCTGTCGCCGGCGCCGCTCGCTGCCGGCGTGGTGCTGCGCGCCGCCATCTATCGTCTGGAGAGGGCTGGTAAGAAGGACTCTGTTTGCGGCGCGCGGCGCGTCGCAGTCGTTCGCCCTCGAGGTGTTCGCGCTGCACGTGCTTCTGTACGTGTGCGTGCGGGCCTCCCTGGGCCGCGGCCCCGGCACGCGCCTGCTTCACGCCGCCCTGCGCTACCTGCCGTCGGACGACCCGTCCCACGAGGTGTCCTGCGGGCGCGCGGCGGCGCTGGCGCTGCTGGCTGTGGATGCGGGGGAGGCGGCGGCGGTCGCGGCGGCGGCAGAGACGCTCAGAGAAGTGCTGGAGCGGTGCGGTGCGCGCGCGCGCGGCTGGCGGAGGGGGCGGACGCGTGGGTGCGTGCGTGCGTGCTGCGGCGCGACGCGAGTCTCGGGGCGCTGATGCAGTGGCACGAGGCGCGGCTGCCGGCGAGCGCGGGAGAGGTGTGCGTCGCCGCCGCGCACTACGCCCTGTCGCGGGCAGAGGAGGAGACAGAGGAGACAGAAGAGAGTGAGCGGCGGGCGATGGCGGCTGCGGCCGCTGGTAGTGGTATTGGAAGTGGTAGTAACAGCGGCGGTAACAATGACAGCGCCGCCTCGCCTGATTTTGGTGAGCGCGGGGCAACGGAGTTTTTCCTCTTCTCTCCCACCGACCGACGCGTGGATGCCGACAGCCGTGTCAACAGCGATGACGACGACAGCAACAACAACAACAGGAAGGAGCGTGTGTGGAGGCGCACACTCCGCTCGCTGGCGGTGCCGCTGTGCCGCCGCGCGCAGACCGACGCCTTGGTGACCGCCGCCCAGCAGTACCTCAGCGCTGCCGGTGCTGCCGCCTTCGCTCTGCCCATGCCGGCGGCGGCTGGCGGCGCGTCTGTGGCGATGCGATTACTGAACACGGCGCTGGCGCTGGAGCCCACGCACGCGCGCGCGGCGGTGGCGTTGGCGCGTCTGTACGAGCGCCTGGGGGACCGCGAGGCGGCGGCGCGCGTGCTGGGCGGTGCCATCCGCCGGTATCGCCGTGCCTGCGTGCCCCCTGGCCGACGCGGCCGGCGACGAGCCCGCGGCCTCCTTCTACGAGTATCGTTACGCCGTGGGGGCACGGAGGGCGGTACGGACAGTAGTATCACCACTAACAGCGGCGGCGGCGATCCTCCCAGCGCCACCCACACTACCTCTGCCCATTTCTCAGAGGCTGCCTCTGGCGCGATGCCATCGCCCGCAGCAGCAGCAGTAGCAACAACGCTGGCGCCTCTCTCTGCGCCGCCCCTTTTGAAGCGGCGGGAGCGCGTAGCGGCGCGCTGCTTCGTGCCCTGCTGTCTGCTGCTGGAGCGGGCGCGCCTCAGCCCCCGGCACGCGCGCGCGGACCACCGCTGCGCCGCGTCGCAGGACCCCCGCGCCGCCCACCCCGCGTGGCACGCCGCGGCCGCGCTGATGGACGGCGGGCGTCCCGCGGAGGCCGACGCCTGTCTGCGGCCGCTGCTGCGCCTCGCCGCCCGCCCCGCCGACGCCGCGCTGTGCCTCCGCCTGCGCTACGACGCCGCCGCCGCCTCGCAGCCGCCGCCGCCGCTGCGGAGGGAGTCCCCCGCGCAGGCGGAGGCGGAGGAGGAGGAGGAGGGGGAGGAGGTGGGCGACAGCGGCGAGGACGCGTGCGGGTCTGCTCCTCCTCCGGCGGCGGCGGCGCTGGCGGGGCTGCTGCTGGCGCTGGGGGGCGCCGCCGCGCCGCCGCCGGAGGAGCCTCGCTCTGCTAGAGGGTGTCTGGCAGCCTTGGCGGCGACGCTGGCGGCGGGGCGTGAGCCGTGGTGAGGGTGTGGTGTTGCTACCGTCACCGCATTTATTATCATTATCATCGTTACTATTATTATTAATATTGATATCCTTTCGTATCCACCTTCCTCTCTTGTATCTCATCACTTTTTCTTTTTTTTCTTTTTTTTTCTTTTTGTTTTTGCTGTAACTTTTCACTATTATTATTATCATTCTATTATTATTATTATTAATGACGATTCTTGCCACTATAGCGAGCAAGACATTACTTTTTCATACATTAGAAGTTCACCTCATACAGTAGAGAGGACGCAAAGGGAAAAAAAAAGCAGGATAACAAACGAGTAATACCTCAACAAAGAAGGAGCAACGGAGCTCTCCATTGTCCTTTTCTTTTTCCTTTTCCTTTTGCCGTCTGATGGATTTTTATTTAAGGAAAAACAACTCGTTTTCCATTTCTTGTGGTATGTTTCTCTTCACAGACACCATCTTTTTTTATTTTTCTTCATTTTTGAAAGATGGTTAAAACAATAATCACCACACACAAACAGCAGCCAACACACTATCACTTTTGGTTCTTGACTCTCACTCTTCCTGTTCCTTGCGATCACTCACACTCCTTCCCCCCTCATTCCTGTTGCCCTCTTCTTCTTCATCTTCATTTACTTTCTATCTTCACTGCATTCCGTGTCTTTTTTTTCTTCGTTTCTTTGTATGAACGTTATCAGAAAGAGGCAACAGCAACATCAAGTCAAAATAAGCACATACTCTCTCTTTCACTCTAAAAAACAAACAAACAAAGAAACAACACGCACGCTCGGGAATGAGTGAAAGAAAGAGGGCCAACACCCGCTGTACCAGTGGTGCTTCAGCACCCGCATCTTCGCTTTTGCGAGTTGTTTTTCTTTAAAACGTGATTCGCTTTGCGCTTTCGCAATCCTCTCGCCCCCCCCTCCCCACACACACTTAACCCTCCGCTTCCTTATTTTCTACTTACTGACAACATGCAAAACAACACAACGCGAAAAGAACCAATAATATTGTGCTGTTAAATAATGAAATCTACCTATATGAAGATATATATATTCACTGAATGGAACACGCTACATGATGACAAATTTGCGAGATTTTTTGGCAGTTACTCCACTCTCTTTCGATCTTACTCCTCTCGCGATCCGCTCGCATTCAATATAGCGCATGGGCGCGTTTACTGTTGCATCCTCTCTCTCTCTCTCGGGTTGTTTCACTACCCAATTTGTTTTCGTTTTCCATTCCATCTCCGCTCTCTCACCTCTCTTCTCTTCTTCACACACACACACACACACACACACACACACACACACACAGAAATAAAGGTGAAATTATCGACGGCAGACAGAGATTGTCTTATTATCATCATCATCATTATTATTTTATTTTTGTAGGAAAAGAAAACGTATACACATATACGTATAGATTAATACAGTTATATAAAACTTTCCTGCCGCCAAATTTGTTTATTTTTCTATTCTTTTGTAGTATTTAGAAGAAGACCGTATTTCTTCCACTCTTTTGTTAAAGAGTTTACCTTTTTTTTCTTTTTTGAGCAAAGAGAAGAGAATCCAAGAATAACAGACACCCAGCCCTTCACTTTCTCTCTCCCTCTCTAGTGTATAGTGGACTAATTGTATATCGATTGGTAGTAGTAGTAGTAGGAAAAACTTTCTCTTGTTTTTTTTTCTTTCTTCTCCTCACTACCCCTGTCGCTTTATAGTTGTCTACCTAGCTCTTCAGATTTAGCACTATTATTATTATTATTATCCCTATTATCACGTATCAGCCCATTTTTTTTTTTGGTCTTAGGAATCTCACATCATTTACTAGCACACACGCACCATCGCGCATTTATTAGCACCACAGCTACTGTCATTCGCCTTTTTCTTTTGTTCTCTATCCATTTCGCACTCTAGCAATTCAGAAAACAAAAGAAGAAGGGGACAGTACGTTAATTCTGCACCCGCGAAAAAGAAGAAGAAGAAGAAAAAAAAACACCTCACGCAGCACACCCAACCGCAAGTGGAAGAACAACAAAGGAGTCAGGTATCAGGCACTCTCAAACCAATATAACAGAAACCCTCACGGTCTCTTTGAAAGTCGATTTCTCCTCCCTTGCCACCCAAGCCGGAACAAGCAACAGAAGAGCCACAACACACACACACACAGACACACACAGGTATACATACGTATAACAAAAACCACCCCTTTTCGTTCTCTCTTCACCCTTCACTCCCACAACCATGTTCACGCGCGGCTCTAACGAGGCCGGGATGCGGGCGGAGGGTCTCAACACCCCGCCGCCCAAGACGCCTATCGAGGAAGCCAACACCGAGCCTCACCGCATGAGCTTTTGGCACAACTACGTCGACCCCGCCCACGCGCGCAACCCGCGGCGCCCGGTCGTCGACGCCTCGGTGCCCTTCAACGCCCTGGACGAGACGCACCAGGCGCGGCGCTTTGGCGAGCAGAAGCTCGGCGCCCACTTTCTGAGCATGAACGAGTTCATCGGGACGCACGAGGAGGCGCCGTACACCACCTCGCACCACACGAGTGAGGTGGTGCGGCTGTGGATGATCGCGCTCAACGTGTACCAGATGAACCGTGTCATCGTGTCGGGGCCCAACGCCGCCGCCGCCACCGGGAACCCCCGCACGCGCTTTGCGTGGGGCATCGTGGCGGCCGCGAGCATGCTGCGTATCAACATCGCCGGCCTCATCGGCGCGGGCGGCTACTTCTACAGCTACGAGTGGCTCTACACGCACGGCCCGTGGCCCTTCCGCATCCGCGACCCGTCGCCCAACGGGTGGAAGAAGGCGTGGCAGGACGGGCAGCAGTGCTACGCCGCGCGCGCCGCCGCGAGCATATTTCCCGCGCTCGGCTACGCCTTCTACATGGGCCGCTGGAAGAAGAGCGGCGTGTGGCTGACCATGACGGTGCTGGCGGGCCTCAATTACGAGTACGCGCGCAGTAACATGCTGAGCGGCTCGCGGCTCTTCTACAGCTACCTCGCGGCGCAGGAGGTGGACCGGCAGGCGGCGTGGGGGAGCCTCGCGCCGCGCCTGCGCCACCGCGTCGACCCCGACACGAATCGCAGTGAGAGCGTCGCGCAGTTCAAGTACTTCCGCCTCACCTCCGGCCTCTTCCAGGACACCGTGTGGGCCAACACGACGCACGAGACGGCGCCGCTGCACCACGCCGGCATCCGCCTGCCGAACCCTTACTTCAACTGGCAGAAGGCCCCGCAGAACTACGAGGCGCGGCCCTACAAGGTCAAGAACGACCTGTGGGACATGCCCTCTGTGCTCAACGCCCGCGTCTGCGCGGGGGCCTCCGACTGAGGAGAACGCGAGTGGGGACGATACGGGGGAAGGGGGGTTGGGGAGGTTGGGGGAGTTTCACAATTTTTAGCATCTTGTGAACCCGTCATTCTCGCTTCTCCCTCCTTCCCCCCTTTTCCTCTCGTTCCCCCTCTTCTTTCCCTTTTCCACTTTCTTTTTCACTTTCCCTTTCTCCCATCCTCAACCCTTGTATATTTAGATTAGCGTACAAAGCAATAGTAATAATAAAACATAAAATAACAATATCCATTTAACACAGAAATGAACCCTTTTCCAGATTATCATTTTTCTGTCTCTCTGCTGCTGTGCACTGTACCGTGCTTTTTTATTTATTCATGATTTCCCCTCTTCCATCTCTCTTCATTATTTTTTTTCCCATTCCGTGTGTTTCCTTTTCTCGGAATTACGCAGCGGTGCGTTTCACAAGTATTCCTTTTGTTTCACTCGCACTTCGCAGCAAAACACACACACACACACACACACACACACAGCCGAGCGAAAACCACAGAATTAAAGAATAAAAAATGGAAAGAGAGGGGGAATCAACGTCATCAATCAATCAAAAGGAAAAAGAAAAAAGAGGAGGGAGTATAAACACAGTCGTTAAGAGAGGTGCGTTTCTCACACTACACTCTCACCACCGCCGCCGACTCTCATTGAAGGACTTACTATTGCTGTTACCATTACTTCTATTACTAGTATGGTTATTACATCTGTGATGCCGATGGTGGTGCATTTCCGTTTGTCTTCCTGCAGTTTTTTTCTTCTTTCGCTCTCTCCCTCCCTCCTCTCTCTTCCTTTTGTTTTGTTATTGTTTCATTGCGCTATTTCAATCTCTATTTATTTCCTCTTGTCCCCCCTCTCTCTCTCTAAAAAAAAAAAGTACAACTACATCAAACACAAACAGAAATCTATCAAACGCACCCACAGGCACACGCACATAGACACACACACGCACTAACATTTATATATGTACACGCTATAAGACGTACGATTTGTCATATCTCATTATTATTATTATTATTATCATTATTATTCGTTATTCATTTTTATTAATTATCGTGCCCGTGCGTTGCTGTATTTTCTCTCTACGCGCACATCTCACTTTGTGTATTTATGTGTGTGCGTGTGTGTGCGTCTGTGCTTGTGTAACTACCATTCACTCTATCTCGAATTTTTCGAAATCATTCATACTCTTAAAAAACAAAAAACAAAAACAATAACACCAAAGAAATATGAGTATAACGAGGTTAGTCTGTTTGCTGTTGTAACAGTAAAAAAAAAGTGTGGGGAAAGAGAAACGCTTGCAGCACCATGATGTTTTGAGTGCCAGAATTGACAGATGATTACTGGGTGAATTGCTATACCTCCAGGAATCTCAAATGAAAGGAGAGAGAGAGAGAGAGAAAGAGAGTCTGAAGTTTCTCTCTCTCTCTCTCTCTCCTGCTCTCTCTCTTTCTCTGTACATTGTGACGTCCTCTTGAGAGCTCACATTTCCCATCACAGCTCCTTGACGCTACCATCGGACTTTGCTGAAGGCTGGACGTGTTTCCCTCTCGTTTTCTTCTTCTTTTTCTCGCATCACCATATTTGTACCCCCCATCTCCCACACATTCTCTCTTTCTTTACTATTTTACATCTTTGGTTGTTTTAGAGTAACAAGCAACAACATAGATCTCCCACTATAGTATAACTTTTCTGATTTGCTTTTTTATCATTTTATTTTTTCTTCTTCTATAGATTCTCTTTCTTCTTTTTATAGATTGCCCATTAAGAAAATTCTATTTTAAACGAGGAAATAATAGCGACAGCAAGCAAATCTCTTGGACCTATATCACAAAAAGAAAAGATAAGCACATCTTTTACTACGAGTAGAATAGCAGCTGATTCCCACCTAACGCTGCAACTCTACCATCCTCCTCCCTACACCTCTTATCTCACATTAATATATATACATAGAACAACCATAAGCACACACACACAGGCGAGAATGAGTGTGGAAGCGCGGCGGGCGGCGGCGGAGGGGCGTCAGCGCAACCGGGTCGCCGTCCGGCGTTACTTTGAGCGTCCCGCCACAGCCAGCAGCTACAGTAACAGCAACCACATCAACAACACCTCTGGCGACACCTACGCAAGGGCCGGGGCCGGCCGCCCTGCGTCCGCGCCCTCCTCTGCCTCTGCCTCTGCCGCCCACCGTGCAGTGACGGTGGCTGAGCTGGTGGGCCGTGACGGGCGCGCGCCGCCGCCGGCGGTGTGGGTGGGCATCTGCAGCAGCGGAGGCGGCGGGGGAGCAGGAGGAGGCGATATGGTGGCGCGCGCGGGGCGTCGGCTGGAGGTGGCGGCCGCGATGGGGGAGGACGTGCGATGCGGCGGCGGCGATGGCGTGTCGGCTGCAGAGGCGGCGGCGGCGGCGCTGACGCGTGAGGAGCGGACGCGGCTGCTGCTGGGAGACCCGCGCGTGTCGTCGCTGGCGCTGCGCTACGCCGTCTCGCGGCACGAGGCGGACCCGCAGCGGCGGCGGCGCGGCAGCCCCGACGGGGGGTGCGCCGATGACTCGGCCACCGCCGCCCGGCGCTACCACCACCAACAGGCCGTGCTGCGGCACGAGCGCACGCTGCCGCGGCGGCGCGCGGTGGACCACTACGTGCAGCTGACGGCGGCGCAGGCCGACACGGGGCTGCGCGCGCCCAACGCCCACACGGCGGCGGTGCTGGCGCGGCGGCGCGGCGGCCGCTGGGTGCTGGACAACGAGTACCGCCAGCAACTGGACGAGGGGCCGCTGGGGCGCGCGGCGGGCGCGAGGATCAGCGGCGGCGGCTGCGTGCCGGCCATGACAGCGTGTGATGCGCGGGGACTTTTACGAGGAGGGCGCGGCGGCGCGGCGGGCGGCGCGGATGCAGAAACGCTCCTTTGTGGACGCCAACAAGCGGGACGTGCGCGTCGCGAGTCAGGTGAACCGCGAGCTCCGCCTGCAGCAACAACAACAACTGCAGGGGGCGCCGGGTGAGTGCCGCTGCCGCTCTCACTCCCCCGCTGCGGCCGCCGCCGGCGGTGTTGGTGCGGAAGCGCTGTAGAGTTAGTCCTTTTTTTTTTCTCTTTCTTTTCTTGTTGCTGTTGGTTATGGTGTCAGTGGATTCTTCTTCTTTCCCTTTGCTGATGCTCAACGGTGTGCGCGATTACGAGGGAAAACCACACACACACACAGCTGATACGGGAGGGAAAAACACATATCCAAATCGTCATGTGTGTATATAACGGTTGCAATATCTTTGCGATATCACACCTACAAAAGAAGTGAGATGAAGGGAAGGAAGAAGAAAAAAACCCCGCACATACATCAAGAAGCTTACACAAGCTGTCCTCACTTTTTTTTTCCTTCTCTTTCGCTTTTGAGATTCAACAGGACCAGTTTCTCTCTTTTTTCTGTGTTTGCTCATCGCTGTCTATTTCTCTTTCCCCTACATAGATTTTCCTTGCCGCACTCGTGCTACCCCGACTTCCATAGTCAAGTGAGACGTCCCGACAGTCAGGCTATTGCTTTCGATGTAGGAAGCGCCACGTATACATCCTTATGCACACACTGAACCTGTCCTGCCCTTCTTTTTTTTTTTTTTGCTTTTGCGGAAAGTAGTACTAACTCTACTGTTTTCTCTTTTCTTTTCTCGTTATAGATGCATACTCAAATCTAAAATCTTTGAAACCAATATCTACAAAACTTTTTCTTTCTTCATACCTTTTTGTTTTACACGCAGTATCCCCGTTTTGATGGGTTTGCATGACGTCTCTGAGACTACGATGAATACTTTTACACCTCTCCACACACACACGACTTCTGTTATTGCTCTTCTCCTATTGCCCTTCTCCTTCCTATTTCTGCCCACATCTCTTTCCACAGATATCAACCTCGAGTTGCTCTTTTCTTTTACTTGAAAAGGAAAAAAAAATCCACTATCGATACAAAACACCACCACCACCACAACAGTAACAACAAAACAAAACAAAGCCAATCAATCAACCAGCGGTAAACACTCCCCACCCTCCCACCTCACAATGAGCTCCAAGGGAACTGTCGCGGCCGTCGCGGCCGTGTCCTTCGGTCTCGGCGCCGCCGCCGGCTACCTCGGCGCGCAGCACCTCGCCAAGTCGGAGGGCCCCGCCGCCCCCGCCGCAACTGCCACCCCTCCCGCCTCCGCCGCCTCCCGCGCGGCCCCGGACGTTCCCAAGACGCGCGGCGTGCCCAAGAGCGGCAGCGGCAGCGGCAGCGCGGCGCCCCCGCCGCGGCGCCCCCCGAGAGCCAGACGCGCCGCCACTGGGCGCGCTCGCTCTCCCCCGACACCGACAAGGACAAGGAGGAGGAAAAGAAGGAGGAGGAAAAGAAGGTGGAGCCCGAGACGACGACGCCGGCGGAGCGCGCGGTCGCGTGGGCCGAGATCCGGCAGCTGCTGCCGCGCAACAAGACCAAGGAGGAGAAGAAGCGCCGGCTCGAGCTCTTCAAGAAGTTCGACAAGGACGGCAGCGGCGCGCTGACGCTGGACGAGGTGTACACCGCGTGCGTCAACGAGCTACACCTCAACAAGTTCACGAGTCGCCTGCGGGGCATCGTGAAGCGCGCGTACAACAAGGCCAAGGGGCTCGGCGGCGCGGAGGGCAAAGGCGACGACGGCGAGGTCGAGTTCCTCGAGTTCCGCCTCATGCTCTGCTACATCTACGACTACTTTGAGCTGACGACGATGTTCGACACGATCGACACCGACGGCAACGGCCTGCTGGACCGCGCGGAGCTGCGGGCGGCGCTGCCGCTCGTCCAGCAAGTGGGGCCTCAAGGTCGGCGACGCGGACGCCGTCTTTGACTCGATCGACGACAACAAGTCGGGGCAGATCACCTTTGACGAGTTCGCCGCGTGGGCGACGGAGCAGAAGCTCGACGTCGACGGTGACCCGGACAATGTGCACTAAGGGTTAATTGCAATAGTAGTAGTAGTAGTAGTTAGTAGTAGTGGTGATGGCTGCCTTTATGTTCTATTATTATTATTATTATTATTATTATTATTATTATTATTATTATTATTCTGATGGTGATGATGTCTAGTTGTTTGAAGAAATAGCGAGATAAGGGGAGTGAAGAGGAATGGGAAGATGTCATGTAGCTCTTTTTGTTTTCCATATTCTTTTTTTTTTTAAAGGTTGTTTTGTTGTCGTATTTCTCGCGCGTCACGAACACCTCTACGCGAGTCAGAGAAGAAAAGTAGATAGAAATAAAGCGGAATAATAAAGGAAAAAGAGGATTCCATGGAAATCAACAGAAAAGATGAAAACACAAAAACGTCAACCGCTTCAAGAAATGCCAAACAGCAGAAGAAAAAGGAGAGAAGATGAAGTGCAAAAAAAAATAATAGCAAAACAAACACCATTACACACGCAGGGCCCATCTTTCTTCCGGTCAGTCAGCGTCACACACAAGTGCGCGCGTGCATGCAAAGAGGGTCGTGCGCGCTGTATCTAATATATTTTTTTTGTTCACTTTTTTCTTTAAATTTCTTCTTCTTCTTCTTCTTCTTTTTCTTCTTTCCTATTTTATCTGGTTGCTGTTTTTGTTCTCTCTTTTGTTATTATTATTTCTCCTGCTCTCGCACTCACCACACTCTTTATTCATAGTTCTCTTGGTCGGTCCCTTTTTCTCGAGTGCGAGTTGTGTTTCCTCTCCTTCTCTTCTTCTTTTCTTCTTCTTTTCATTTCTTTTGTGTTTTTTTAAGAGACTCAGTCATGACAAAGCACCAGAAGAAAAATAATGTGGAAACAAAAAAAGGCAATACGTTGACTCTCGCTTCCGATTCTTTACTCATTTATCTTTTCCTCCCACTTCTTTTCTCTATTTATCCTTTTGTCTTATTATATGATTGATGCTCGAAGCGGCATCAGCACCGGCAACAAACAACAACAACAACAGCAACGACAAGGAAATAGTACATTGTTCTTTTTTACTTTACTTTATTTTACTTGTTTATTCATTGCATGAATAATAATAAACAAATATTTCCATATTTGATTCCTTTTCTCTTTTCAATGTTTTTTTGTTCATTATTTCAAATTTCTCATTCTGTTTTTCTCCATTTTCTACATTCATTGTTTCTTTTTGTTTTTTCCTTTTCTCTTTCTCTCCTTTTTTCTTCTCTTTGTTTACTTCTGTGGACTGTAACGATCCGTGATGCTTGTTTCATCTTTTTCGTTGCCACACTTCTTCTTCTCATTTTATCGTCAATAATAATAGTAGTTAAACAGCGATATATACACATGACATCAAACACCCATTTTTTTTTTTTGAAATGTATGTATATCTAAGTATACATACATCTCTCTCTATATATAAAAGCAACAACAAAACATCATTACAATTTCGTACGTGCAAAAAATGAAAATAAAAGACTGTTACTTTCCTTTTCTGAAATTCGTTCTTTCTTCTTCGCGTGTATGGGATGAAAAAAAGAGATTTGTTGGGAAGAAGCAATCAAACAGATAAATGAAAAATCCACTTTTATATTTCCGAAGACTAAAATAGTAAAAAAAAAGTACATATATTCGGACAAACACCCATACACCCATTCATATATATATAGGTATACGTATCACTTCAACTGTTGACTAGCGTTCCTGTGTGTTCCTCACTTTATTCCATTCTATTTTTATTCCACAAGTGCCGTTTTGCTAAAAATGTGCATCTTGTGCAGATAGTTGTATCTTTTAAAGTGGGAACGACTTTATGGAATGCAGGAAATCCCAAATACAACACCAAATTACAAGAAAATACAAAAAAAAACACAAGAAAAGAATGGAAATGTATGCTGAATGGATGAAATGTGTGTATCAACCAGAAGCGTGCGAAGCAGATTATTAGTGATTTCTCCCATTCTTTTTTTTTTCATGAATTGTGTGCATGTGCGTGTGTTCAACATGGAAATGGCGGACGATTTCAAAGTACCGAATAGGTCTTCATTCCCTTTTTTTCCTTTTGCTTTTCCTCTTTTGACTCATTTCTTGCATCATCAGTACACCGGCACTGATTGCTTCTCTCTGCATATGCACGTACTTACCCTTCCCCTCCCTCCTGTACACTTTACCTTTCCTTCTGCATCAAACGTTCTTTTTCTCTTCCCTCCATTTCCCTCCTGCTGATACACAAGAAGGTGAGATTATAGGAAACTCTCTTTCTCTCTCTCCCCTCTGTTGTTTGCCGCTGTTGTTTTTCGGTGGTTAATACATTTCACGTAACACGAGGAGCAAGATAGGGAGAGAAAGAGAGAGGAGAGGGAGACGGTTTATTATTAGATATAAACACACAACCATATTTAGTATTATCAATACATTGAATAGTAAAGAATATTCAACGCACATAAATATATATAGTTGAGTGTTATCCACACATTGCCTCAATTATACACTCTTTTTTTTTTTTTTTACCGATCTCCAGTGTTACTTGACATTTCTACTCGCAGTTATTTAATTTCAATCTCTCTCTCTTTTTTCTCTCCCCCATTGTCATACTGTTACATTGTCATTTTGACACCCAAAACTTGATTTTTTTTTCGCTTCCTTCCCTTTTTCTCACTTATTTTCTGATTAAGAAGAAAAAAAAACTTACATCTGATTCCACACTTGTATTGTTCCAGCTACGACTGCTGACTTTCATAGTTCGTTTTTTTTTTTTTACAATTATCAGATTTTTTTTCTCACTCACTCCTTTGTATATTCCCTGTAGACAATACCGATTTTTCTTTCCTTCCCTTTTCCTCGGTAACGCTGCTTGCTGCTGTTATTGTAATCAGACATAACTACGCGCGCTCTACACGAATCAAGCATTGCTCGTCTTAAATCTTGCAGAGAGATCTTTTCCCCTCCCCCCCCCCCCACACACACACACAGACACAGACACAGTTATATATATAGATGCCTGCCACCCACTCACCCCCTGCAGCGGCGCCGCTGCGGGAGACAAACGGTAACCTGTCGCCGCACGCCGCTGCCGGCGGTGGGGGCGGAGGTGTGGGCGGAGGAGGCCGCAAGCCCTCCCCCGGCGGCGCGCACATCCACAAGGACCCGCGCGCCGCCGCCGCCGCTGGCGTCGGAGGTGCAGACGGAAAAGAGCACAGACACAACGAGAGGGAGGGCGCCGGCAACGCCAGGCGGGAGGAGGCGTCCCCGGGCGGCGAGGGAAAGAGCCCCGCCAGCGGCGAGCGCGATGGGAAACACGGGGCGGCGGCGGCTGCACAACAGCAACAACAACAACAGCAGCAGTCGCCCGGACTGACGGTGGCACAGGTGAAGCTGTTCATTGCGCAGCAGCAGCAGAGCGATGGCAAGGGCGGCGGCGGCGGCGGCCCCGGCGACGAGGACGAGAGCGAGTCTCACTACATGGCACGCATCGCGGTGGAGGTGGCCAACTACGTGGAGGAGAGCCGGCGGCAGGGGGGCCTGCGGGCCCCTTTCAGCGACCCGTGCCCGAGCGCGGAGGAGCAGCAGCGGCAGGCCGAGCAGCGGCTGCGCGCGACAACGCGGGAGGAGATGCGGCGGCTGCACGCGGAGCTCACCGCGCAGATCGTCAGCGACAACTACGACCTCATCGACGCGGAGGAGCGCGCCTGCGAGGCCGACGACGACGTCGCGTACCTCGAGGGGAAGCTGGACGAGCGCACCGAGGCGCTGGAGCTCGCGCAGCTGCAGATCGCGGCCGCCGACGAGCTCAGCGCCGCGCTCGCACAGGAGAAGAAGACGGCGCAGCGCCGCCTGCAGGAGACGCAGGCCGACCTCGCCTTTATTAGCCAGCGCTGCGCGAAGCTGCAGAAGCAGCTGGACGAGCGCAACCGGTGGCGCCGGCGGCGGCAGTGGCAGCACCGCCAACAGCGGGCGGGGCGAGGGGCCGCAGCTGTCGGCCGAGCTGGAGCAGACGCTGCGGCGAGAGAAGGCCGAGGCCGCGCGCGCGGCGGAGGCGCTGCAGAAGGAGCTGAGCGGCACCCGCAGGCAACTCGAGACGCTGCAGCGCGAGCGGCGGCTCTCGCTCGCGGGGACCCCGAGCCCCAGCCCCTCGCCCCGCCCCGGCGCCGCCGAGCCCGGCAACAACAACACCGCTAGTAGCAATAATAACGCCAGTAGCAGTGCGGCCGCAGACGACGCAGAGACGTGGCGGCGGCGCTACGAGGGCGCGCAGGCAATCATCGCCGGCCTGGAGCAGGAGGTGGCCGCGCTGCGCGACTCCGCCGGTGCCGGGGCCGGCGCCTCTGTTGACGGTGTAACCGCCACCACCACCGCCACCGCCACCGGCCGCGAAGGAGGCGGCGAGAGCAGCACCAGCCGCACGGACAACCGCATGAACAGCACGATGGTCAGCACGAGCAAAGACGAGGACGACTACGACAGGGACGATGCGGCGGCGCTGCGTGCGCAGTTGCAGCGCTCCCGCGCGGACGTTGCCCGCCTCTCGCGCGAGCTGGCGGCGGAGCGGGAGAAGACGCGGCGGCAGTCGCAGGTCGAGATCAAGCTGCTCGGCGACGTGGCCAAAATGGCGCGGCAGCTGCGGGCGCGCGAGACGGAGGAGCGGGAGGTGCGCGCGCACCGACGCGAGGCGCGGCGCCAGGCGAGGGACAGGGACGGCGAGTCGGGGACCGAGAATCATAACAATAATAATGACAATAACAATAACAATAATAATAAACAGTGCGGGCGGGGGCACCGACGACGAGCTGCGGGCGCGGCGGGCGACGGTGCTGCTGGCACTGGAGGCCGCCAAGAAGGCGCAGCGCGAGAGGCGGCAGAGCACCACCGCCGCCAACACCGCCGCGGCAACCGCCGCCGCCGGGGCCGACGACGGCGGAAGCGATCATCGCAATAATAATAATAACAACAACAATGATAATGACGCGCGCGAGTCACCGACGCGGCCCCCGGAGGATGGCCGTCTGCCGCCGCGGCTGTCAGAAGGGCAGGTGCGCTCCCCCCGCGCCCGCGGCCGCGACGAGCGTCCCGCCACCCCGCGCCGCTACCACAGCGGCAGCCACAACGCCCAGGCGCAGCAGCAGCAGCCGCTGCCGGCCCACGCGTACCGCCGCACCAGCAGCGCGCATCTGTTCGAGCTGCCCGCCCTCGCGCACCCGCACGGCGTCTCCAGCCCCCGCAGACGCGCCTCCGACGCCGGCGTGAACGCGAACAGCAACAGCGCGGGTAGCCCCCACGCGCGGCAGGGCGGTGGTGGTGGTGTCGGTGGTGTCAGTGGTGCCGCCGTCGCCGCCTCCCCCCGCGGCGCGCGCCGCACGCCCGCCTGCAGCCGCGGCCCCTCGCCGCCGCCGCCGCCCGAGGTGGACGAAGACGGCCGCCGCCGCCGCGCGTCGCTGCTGCGCCTCCCGCTGCGCAGCAACAGCCCCGCGAACCTCGCCAGCAGGCAGCGCCGACACACCCCGGGCCCGGCTAATTCCTAGGATGGCTCTATCTCTTTGTGTAGGCGTGTGAATGAGAGTATGGAGGGGGCAGGAGAGATGTACTGACTCAGCCAACATGGCTCTCATCGCTTCTTTATGGTTTGGAAAGCGTAGTCACGAGAGGCATGGAGGCGTTTCATTACATTTTCTTTTTTCTTCGTTTGTATGCTGCTTCTTTCTTTCGATGCGTGTTGCATCTTTTCTCTTTCTTTTTCCCTTTTCCCCATTTACTTTTTGCTCCATTGAAACGACATGAGGAACAACAAAAACAACAACAGCAAACTCTAACAACTCCTCTTCAAAAAGAGGTACATTTCAACAACAAGAGACCATTCCTCTTTGAACACTGTTATCACTAGTAAAAGTAAAAGAAAATAAATGATAACAACATCCGCAATCGAATCCATGCCACTTCCACCAGAGCCTGTGACTCTCTGTACATTCTTCTCTTTTGCTATTTTCTTCTTTTCCCGCTAACTCACCATATCATTATAATTTTGCTTGTGTCTAAACTTACGGTACCGATGACAACACTCGTAGAAATATCGATTATCTTTATTACTGTTCACGTCCTCTTCTCCTCCATTTTTTTTTGTTACTTCACATTATCTACACTTGCCACATTCCTTTCTTTTTCTTTTTCTTTTTAGTTTTTCTCTCCTTCTTCACTCCCTCTCTCTTTTCTTCTCCTCTCTGTTTGCTTCTAACACACTTTTTTTCTTTCTTTGCGCGATCTTGAATACTACTACGCACGATTTGTGTAGAATTTCTTCTTCTCTCTGCCTCTTTGCTAGTTGCGCCGCCATTTCTTTTCTTCTGTTTTGCTACTGTTTCTGTGTGCCATGGCGAAACGGTTGTGCGATAATATTTCTCACTGTATCGTTTCAGAGAAGAGTAGATGATAATATTTGGTTACTGGTGCGGTGTGTAGGTTTAGCCTTCTCGTTCCCTTCCCCAACCGGTATGTAATTGTGTGTTTTCCACTGTGGATTGTTGTGTTTTTCCGCCCCTTTTTCATTTCACTATCTTTCTTCACCTCTCCTTATCCCCCCCTCACATACATATGCATTAGGCGACAACGTGAATCATTAAATATCACAAGGGCTGGTTTTTCTATTATTGCCATTATTATTATCATTAGTATTATTCCTGCGGAAACGACTGGACAGAATTGCCTCACTATAGATATTGTTTAGATCACACAAGGCGGCGACGTGGCGTTCAAAAGTCCCGTTTCTTGCTCACTTTTTTATTTTTACGGCGCTCGAGACATTTACACTATTATATTCTAACAGAGAATATGATAGAAAACACGGTCAACACTTTTGCCAACTTTCCTGTGGCCCGCTATCACAGAGACAGCCACGTGGATCGTTTTCTCCAGCGTTGGGAGGCATTCGATAACAACAGCGGCAGTGGTGGAGATTGTTTTGGACGGAGCAGGAAGCGCAGCCGACAGGTTTGCTCAGACGACACCGACGACGGCACTTACAGCAGACCCCTCTCTGCCTCAACCGCTGACGACGCTGACGATGGCACTGCCGACGGTGGCAGCGGTGACGCCGAGAGACAACAGTACCTCCACCCCAACGACTCCCCCTCCTCCATTCAACGGCGGGAGGAAAACAATAACGAAGAAGAGGACAGCGCCGGAAACACGAACAGCGCTCGCAGACACGTCGCTGCGGCGCTGCGGGCGCTGTGTGCTGAACACGGACTGACAACTGTTGGGGAGTTGTGGCTCTTCGCCGCCCGCGACCGCAACCGCCGCCGCCTCGCCGCCTGCGTGGGGTCCGCTGCCGCCGCCGCGGCCGTGTTCAATGCCCTGCGCGCCGCCTTCGCCCCTGCAGCCCCTGTCGCGGCCGCCGCTCTACGACTGACGGAGGGTGTATTTGGAGGATCGTGTGGCGTCCTCACTTCTTCTTCTTCTACGGCACCGCCGCTGTTGGGGGCGCGGGTAAAAACGGCAAAAGGCGGAGAGACCACCGCAACTACGCACGGAATCGCCCACAGCCGTACGTGGTGGCTGCCGGCGGGTGACGTGTGTTGTACAGGGTGCGCTCCACTGGACGCCGCGCTGCGCGGGGGCTTCGCGCGCGGGCTGCTGCACGAGGTGTACGGCGAGGCCGGCACCGGCAAGTCCCAGCTGCTGCTGCAGACCCTCCTGAACCGCGCCGCGGCCGTCATCGCCACCGCCGCTGCGACGGAGGCGGCGGCGGAGGAGGAGGGGGAGGAGGAAGAAGACGGGAGGCGACACTGGGAGGGGCGGAGTCATCATCACACCAACGGTATTCACAACCAGAGTAGTAGTAGCGGCGTTGACAGGGAGAAGACGAGGGAGGACGCAGACTCGCAGGAGGACGTCTCCCGCCAACAGCGACAGCACGCACCGCCGCGGCCGCGGCCGCCGCCTCCCTCCCTGTCCGGCGCTGTTGTCTTCATTGACTGCGAGGGCGCTCCCCCCGGGCGCCTGGGCCCGCTGGCGGCGGCGGCGGCGGCGCGCACCGCACAGGCCGCGCGGGCGGCGCACAGCAGAGGCGAGCTGAGCGCGGCGGCGGCGGCGGCGGTGGCGGCGCGCGTGACGCCCGCGGCGGTGCTGGGGCGGCTGCTGATGCGGCGCGTGGGGTCCCTGGCGGAGCTGCGGGCGCTGCTGGCGAGCGCGGCGCTGGAGCACGTGCTGGCCGGCGGCGGCGCCGTGCTGGCCCTCGACTCGATCGCGGCGGCGGCGGCACCGATGCCCGACGGGGCGCCGGGGGCGGAGGCGCGCGGGCCGCCGGCGGGGGCGGCGCAGGCGGCGCTGCTGGCAGAGGTCGGCGCGCGGCTGCGGGAGCTGACGGCCCGCCACCGCCTCTGCTGTCTTGTCACTAATCAGGTGCGCGCCGTCGTTCCCCCGCCCCCCGCCGCCCTCGCCGCCCTGCCGCCGTCCGTGCGCCGCGCCAGGCGCGAGGGGGAGAGTACAGCAGGCGGCGCCGGCTGGGCCTCGACGGCGGTGGCGCCCGCTTTGGGAATGACGTGGGGCGTTTTCCCGCAGTCGCGCGTGTTCCTGCGAAAGTACGCCGGAGGGGCGACACCTGACCCGGGAAAGTGTCCACTTTTTACTCAGCCGCGCCGGCCGCGGCGGTGAGGGAGATGGTGGTGCTGGGGGGCCCGGCGCTGCCGCCCTCGCGCGCGCCGTTTAGCATCACACACGGCGGCATCACAGACGAGCGGGAGTGCTAGCGTGAGTGAAAGACAATAGTGGTGGGATGCATTAGCAGTGGATACTATCGCCCCTCTCCCCCCCTCTTCACCTTTTCCTGCGTGCCTCGTCTTGGTCGCTACAGACACATATATACATCTCATTTCAACAGACTAATTCCATTATCTTAGACGCGTGCATATTTTATTTTATTTTCTGCTTCAAATTAAAAAAAAAACTGACGTGTGAAGAAACAAACGCTTATTTGAACATCTCGTATCTCAATGATTGAATACGCTTGTGGTGTTTTAACTTTCTCTTATTTCTGTTTGACCTTTGTATTCCTCCCTCCCTCCTCCACTCGCTTCTCTACCGCAATCCGTCATATAGGAATAGATCTGTGTTCCCACGGAGTGTTGCACTTCATATACATATATTCTCTCTGTATATATATATTTTTGTTTGCACACACTTCCTAGGACTCTCTTTTATTCGATTGCCGTGTGTATACGCATATATATTTTAAGTTTGCGAGACCGAACGGCAAATACACAACAACAACATCAACAAGGGGTTTAACCCGATTATAAACCATAACACTCGCCACCCGACGGCGAAAAAACCACAAAAAACAACAATAACGTAATTACCCACCCATAACGCAAAGCACCGTCGCCCCCCCCCCCCCCCCAGCAATGCTGAGCCAGAACGTTGCCAAGACGACGGTGCCGTCGTACTACCACATCCGCACGAACCTGCCGCAGCGCAAGCCGCTGAATCAGTGGGAGGGCGTCTACTACTTCAGTGGCATCACCCGTCGCCAGCGCCATGTTGTGCTGCTGCAGCGCAAGCGCGAGCGCGAGGCGGCCCTGCGCGCCTTCGCGGCCAGCCGCGCCAACACCCTCGCCACCTACGCGCAGGCCCTCGCCGCCGACGCCGCCGCCGCGGCCGCCGGTAAAGCGCCCGGCAGCGCCGCGAGCAACCCGCAGCTCTTCGAGGCCGGTCTGCAGCTGGCGCGGCACGGCATGGCGGCGGAGGCGGGGGAGTGTGTGCGGCGCCTGCACGCCCGCGGCGCCCTCACCGCCGGCCACTACGCGACGCTCCTCAGCGCGCTGGCGGCGGAGCGCCTGCAGGAGTGCCTGCTGCGCACCGACGCGGCCGGCGACCCCGCGCTCGTCTACAAGCTCGTCGGCGAGAGCGGCGGCGGCGCGCGCGCGGCGGAGGCGTACCAGTGGCACGAGATGGCCCTCGCGGACCTCGCGACCGCAACCGCCGCCGCCAGCTCCGCCGCCCGCCGCGGCAGCGCCAGCGACACCCGCGCGGTGGCGGCGGCGACGACGCAGGTGTACAACGGCCTGATGCGGGCGCTGCTCACGTGCGGCTACCAGCACGTCTCCGCGGTGCCCAACGCCCTCTACGACGCGATGGGCGCGCGCGGGGTGGCGCCGACGGCCTCCACCTACGAGCACGTGATGCTGGCGCTCGCGCTGCGCGGCGAGACGGCGGAGGCGGCCAGCGTGCTGCGCTTCCTCGAGAGCCGCGGCGGCGGCGGCGACGCGCTGACGATCGGGCTGCACAACGCGCTGCTGCTGGGGTACCGCGAGGAGCGGGCCTACGACAGGTGCGACGAGACGTGGCAGGGCCTGGTGGACCGGCGCTGGCCGCGCGCCGACGCCCGCTCCGCGGAGCTCTACCTGCGCTCGATCGTCGACCACTCGTACGCGCCGGTCAGCGCGCCGCTGCAGCGCTTCGGCAACGTGCACGCGGGGGAGAAGAAGAAGGTGCCGGCGGTGCTGGCGCAGATGGACGACCTCGGCATCCCGCGGACGCACCTCTCGCGCGAGCTGGCCGACGAGGTGGAGGACGCGCTGCGCAAGTTCAGCATCTACCGCAGCCGCTTCTACGAGTGGGGCCGCGCGGTGAAGCAGTTCGACTTCATTGAGTTCCGCCGCCGCCACGGCTGGCTCTACGACCTCCACCTGATGAAGGCCGCCGACGCCAGCGCGCCGCCGCTGCGCGACCCCTTCGAGACCGCCAGCGGCAGCGTCGCGCCGGCGGCCGCCGCGGAGCTCCCCGCCTTCTTCAGCGAGCGCCAGCCGTGGGAGCGGCAGGCCCTCGAGGACTATTTGCGCGTCGGCGGCCCCGTCGAGCGCGCCGGCGACGTGCGCGCGGGCGACATCTACGACGACGGCTCGCGCCCCCTGCACGAGCGCAGCGGGACGTGGATGTCGGAGGTGCCCGAGACGCGCTACGACCAGCTCTACGGCATCAGCAATCCCGACGTGGCGCAGATCGGCGTCCGCCGCCACCTCGACGCCGAGTACACGAACCGCGCGGAGGTGCTGCGCCGCGACGCCGCCGTCACCCGCAAGGCGCTCAGCAAGGGCCGCCGCCTCCGCCACCGCGCCGACGCCGCCCGCACGCACCGCGCGGAGGGGCAGCTGCCGCCGCTGCCGGGGCAGTAGGGTTATATTTATGTGTGTTGTGTGTGTGTGTGTGGGGGGGGGGGACGTCGCACTTGCGTGAGTGTGTGTGTGTGTGCCGGGATTACTTGGCTGGAGCCGGAGCCTGAGACAGGGAAAGAGAGAGAGATAGGGATAAAGTTGTATTCCTCCTTCTCACCCTCTCTCGTATGCTGCGTCGTTGTGCTCCCTGGTGCACACTTCTAGTCGGATTCTTTTTTTTTTTCGCTCCTTCGTCTCCTCAACACTCGCTTAGTGTCCCTATGATTCCCATTTTTAACCTTCCCCCACATCCACCCTCCACCCACCCATATGCACTGACATTACAGTACACTGAAAACCTCTGAAACATCATCGGCATCATGAAAAGCAAAAGAGTGAAGAGAAGCCTCAACTATAAGATGACACGTTTTCCAAGACCATCGCGAATGATTCTATGCTCTCTTCTTCCTCTTCTTACACTACAGCTTCATTTTCCTTTTTTTTTTGTTCTGATGTCAAAAGCATTTCTGTAACTTTCATGTTTTCTGCATCTTAAAACTATTGATGGACATTTCAATACTCACAATGAATAAAAAAAAAGAAGAACAAGATAGTAGGAGAAAGGACGCACTGTGCGATGCGGTAGCAAGCGGACTCTTTAGTTTTCTTTAGGACGGAGGAGAAATGCCCTGAAAGAGAATGATCAAGTCTCAGAAGCTTTGATACATGTTAATTGTGGGGGTCTACGGAGACTCAACTGGACACAACTGAAAGCCCTCTGCCTCAGTCAGTGACAGCCTCAGCAACTGACATCGAATCGACATGATGTACACTTCACAGACACCTTGCGCTTCTATACATCTGCTGGCGGAACCCCCCCCCCCCTGCCAATGTCTCTGAACAACACGCCCTCTTTCATATGCATTAAAAAACGCAAAAACGAGGAAAGTAAAAAACCAACACTAAATACTTCAGCATACAAATCCCCTCTATTTGGAGCACTCCTGACATACAGTAAAACACCTCCCCCCTCTCTCTGTAGGAAAATGGGAAAGAAGTCTCGCTCCAAAGGAGTAGACGTCACCAAGTCACTACTGCAGTCGACGAGTGTGATGGACTATATCGCGGTGCAGGTTGCGCCAGGGCAGCCGCCGATACAGGTGACGGAGGGGAGCTGAGCCCCACCATGGGCAGCGCCATGGTCTTCGACCTCCGCCGCAAAGGCAAGCTGGACGCGTCGATGCGGCTGTGCACCAACTGGCGCGCGGGCGGCTGCCACAACCACTCCGCCTGCACCTTTGCCCACGTGCTCAGCTTCTTTGACCAGGCCAACCAGCAGCAGCAGCAACAGCAGACGGCGTCGACGGCAGCGGCAGCCCCCCTCCATAGTCGCAACAGCAGCAGTGTTGTTGCAGCAGCGGCAGCGGCTCCGGCGGCGGCGGCTGCTACGCCCGGCGCTAGCAGTAACACCAACGCGGCCGCCGCGGCCGCCCCTGCTAATACTGTGACGTCTCCTAGCAAAGCGGAGGGAAAGGGCCCCGCGTCGGATGTGGGGCGGCGTCAGCAGCAACAGCACTAAATGGGGCGGCGAGTAGTAATAGCACTGCTGCTGCTGCCGCGGCGGCTCAGCCGGTGACGTGGGCACAACGTCTCGCCCCCGCCGCCTTGCGCGACGCACGCAGTAATACTAGTAACAACACCAATAATAATAATAATATTAATAATAATAGTAGCAGTAGTAGTGGTGCCAACAACAGGTCGAGTGCTCCTGTGGCCACCGCGGACTCCGCTGCCGCCGCCGGCGGCACCCCCGCGCGCGGCCGCCTGCCGCCCACCTCCCAGTGGGGAGCTGCCAAGAGCGTGCTGAAGCCTTCGGCGAATGCGGCAGCGGCGCGGCGGCGGCGGCGACGCACCTCTCCCCCGTTTCTGCCACTACTACCGCTACTGCTCCCGATAAAAGTGGCGCAATCCATTCCACGAGTGCCGCTGTTGTTGGTGCTGCAACGACAAAGCCGGCGGCAGCGGCAGCGGCAGCGGCGACGGCGGCAACAGCCGTGGGTGCGGATACTCTGCCGACTGGCGTGGGAGAGACAATGACGGACGCGCCCCTTCTTGCGAGAGCGCCGCCGCCGCTGCCGCCGTGCGAGGACCCGCTGCTGTGGCTGCTGACGGCTGGGGGCGAGAGCGGCGCCAAGGCTCGCAGCTCGGTGCCTCTGTCGCAACGTTTAATGTCACCGCTGCCGCCAAGCCAGCCGTACGACGCTATGCGCCACACACTGTTACAGCTCCTCGTCGACGGCACGACTGGCAACGATAGCGGTTGCGGCGGCGGTAACAGCGGTGTTAGTGGTGGTGGGGGTGTCCCTCCTCCCTACTACTATGACGGCGGCGGCGGCGGCGAGGGCGGCCCCGCGACACAGGGAATGGAGAGGGAGCACTTCTACGACTATACGCGATTCCTGGAACAGCACCTCCCCCGCAGCCGCCGCCGCCGCCCCCTTCACACGGCATCGGCCACGACGCTGTTACGGGGGAGTTCGCGACCCACGGAGGCGCCTACTACCCCAGTCACCTCGGCGCGGGCGGCGCGGCGGCGGGCGGCGGAATGGACGCGGTCGCGGCAGAGCTGTTCGGCGGCGGCGGCGGCCCCTCCCCCTTTAGCACCTCTCCGGGCCTTGCCTTTTTTACTGACGGCGGCGGCGGTGGCGTTGCGAATGCGAGCGGGAGCGGCGGCGGGCCTACCACTGCCACTGCTGGGGCGGCGGAGGTAGCGGTAGGGGGCGGGACTGGGGCTCCGTTTGTGCTCGGCGGCGGTGATGTGGGAGGGGCCGCTTCGTACGAAGGCGCCGGCCAAGCCGCTTCTAACGACCTGCTCGCATTTCTGGCACGAGGGGGGCGGTGAGAGGCGGAGCGCGCCTGTCGTCTCCCCTCATTGTGTGCGAGGGCGTGGCTGCCACCCTCCACTCTCCTCTTCTTCAGTGCTGCTGCTGCTACCATTGCTCTATTGTTATTGCCATTGCTGCATTTTTTGTTTCTCTCTTGTCAAAAGCTCACCCTTGCGCTGTTGCTTTTGCGCACCTTCTCAGAATTTCACGCCTTTTTTTTTTGCATTTTTGCTGTGCGGTAAGAAAACGAAGAAAAAAACAAACAAACACTCTCTACGTGCGAGTTAGCGAGAATGAACACATAAGCACACTCAAGTTGTCTGTAATTGGGAAGAGATTACAGCAGAAGAGTAACTCTCGAGTGATGATAGTGTGGGGAAGTAGTGAAACCAAACATGACTGATGCACCGTACTACCTTTCAGTACTACCTGTTTTCACTTTCCCACACGCAATTTGTCGGTATCATGTGGTTGAGTGGTGTCAAATATCGATATATTTGTACCTCACTCACTTTCTCGTTCCCCTCATTCCCCTCTTCCCCCTCGCCTTCCCCTTTGCACCCAATCAAACTCGTCACAAGTAGCAACGCAGAAGCTGTTGTCTTTTAGTTTCTAATCGTTTTTTTTTTTTGTATTCTAGTACCCCCTCTTTCTTCTTCTTCTGTCGCTCTCTCTTTTTTTTGCGCCTCCCTCTCTTTCTCTCGAGCAGTGTGATTCAAATAAAACAACACTCTCGGGGTCCAGAAAGGAATAGAAAAACCCACAAAAAAAAAACCAAACAACAACGCGAAACACAACCTGAGTCGTAAACTAGACACTTCAGGACACTTCTTCTTGTTTATCTTTTCTCACGAAACTTTTTCTTTGAGAGGCGCCACAAGGAGAAAGAAAAAGAAAGAAGTTTATTAAAAAAAAATGCTTAGATTTGTGATTGACCGCCTGGACTCGGACGGGCCCCCGCAGCTCCCGACTCTACGCGCTCTCAGCGCGATGCTGGACGTCAGTGGCGGCGGGGCAGAGACAGAGGCAGCAGCAACAACAACAACAACAATAACAATGGAAGCGACGGGCGCGGCGACGCCGCCGTCACCCTCCTCCCCACCCGCCAGGCGCAGTCACGGGACGCCTCCTCCTCCTCGCCGCCGCCGCCCCAGAGCAAAGGAACGGAAGGGGCGCAAGAGGAGGAAGCGCCCCCAACAACGGCCGCTGCTGGAATTATTGTCACGAACATTACGGCGAGCAGCGCCGCACCAGACGACTACGTGATGCCGGCGCTGCCGCCGCCGCCGACGCGCGCCGTGCCTAGTGAGCTGCTGCCCCCAGGCGTCGCGTCGATCGAGGTGACGTACGTGGCGAAGAAACGGCCGAGCGCCGCCGCTGCCCGCTGGTGGTGACGAGACCCCGCCGCCGCCGCAGCAGCAACAGCAAGAAGAAAAGAGGCGAAGGCGGTGGCTGCTGACCGCGACAAGACAGAAGAGGACCTCAGTAGCGAGGCCGATGCGCACACCCCCCGCGAGCAGAAGCAGCAGAAGCAGGGGGAGAAGGAAGAGGGGAGGGAAAGAGGGCCCGGCGGCGGCGGCGGCCTCGATGCTGGCGTTTCTCACGGAGCGCTGCGGCGCCGCCCCCGGCTCGCTGCCCATGCTGTCCAAGATGGCGGCTCTGCTGCAACAGCCCTCCTCCTCCTCCCCTCGTCTGCCGCTGCTGCTGCCGCCGCCCCCTGCAGCGGACGAGCCCTACTACAGCTTCCCGCGGGCCGGCGCGGCCACCGACGCAGCGGCTGCCGAACCCGAGAAGAAAGAGGATGGGACCGAGGCCGCCGCGGCCAGTCGTCATACCCCCCGCCCCGCCTCCGCGGACACATCAGATCTGCTCATTGTGGGGACGCCGGCGCAGGTGTCGCCGCGGCCCGGCAGCGCGGGCAGCAGCAGCGCGCGCCGCCCGTGCTCCGCGACCGCCGGCCGCCGCCCGCGCAGCGTGCTGGAGGTGCTGCAGGCGCGGCAGGAGGCGGCGGCGGCGGCGGCGGCGGCGGGGCAGCCGACCCCCGCGGAGGTGAGCGCGCCGACGTACCACGACACGGCGGCCATGGCGGAGCGCAGCCCCCGCAAGCGCCAGCTGCCCTACGCCCAGCGCTTCATGTCGGACCTCTACTACCGCGCGGCGGCGGCGGCCGCGGGGGGCGGTGCTCTGGTGGAGGGCGCCACGCCGCCACGCGTCCCCACCGGCGTCACGCGCGCCAGGCAGGACTCGCTGATGCGCGCGGCCCTCCTCAGACATGTCGCGGCGGGCGGG
Organism: Kentomonas sorsogonicus; assembly: GCA_030347455.1. Classification (NCBI taxonomy): domain Eukaryota; phylum Euglenozoa; class Kinetoplastea; order Trypanosomatida; family Trypanosomatidae; genus Kentomonas; species Kentomonas sorsogonicus. The sequence goes on along the minus strand of JAQOSZ010000238.1, from coordinate 110,968 downwards.
AGCGTCGGGCTGCCGCTGGCGCCCGCGCCGCACGCCGCCCCACCCTCCGCTACGCGCCCCTCACGCACAACAGCAGCAGCAGCCGTCAGACGGACTCGCCCGCCTACAGCGCCAGCGCCTACGCCAGCGCCGCCTCCGCGTCCGTGCGGCCGCCCTCCTCCTCCTCCTTCTCTCCGCCCGGCCACCGCAGCGCGCAGCCGGCGCTGGACTTGACCATTGTCGGCACGCACGACTGCATCGTCCCGACCGTCGCAGGCGGCGCCGGCTCCGCCCCGGCTCGCGTGCGCGCGCGGCCACTCCGCTGCTGCCGGCACACAGGGCGCGCGGCGCCTCCTCCTCCGCGGCCACCGGTCGTCGGCCCCGCGTCGCCAGCGGGAGCGGAAATGGCAAGGAGGCGAAACAGGCGAGCGCGCCGGCACCCGCACCCGCCAGCGGTGACGCGCCGCTCATGGCCATTCGCCGCGCGCCGAAGAGTAAGCGCGGCGTCACGCCCTCCGCGTCCGCGAGCGCCGCCGCCCGCCGCCGCCTGCTGGAGGAGCCCAAGGTGGCTCTATAGAGGAGGCGTGTGGGGAGGGCATTGCTTCCTATGACTCTTTTACCAGGTCTCTCTCCCTCTCTTTCTCTCCTTCCTTATCTCTGTTTCTGCGCTCAGTGCGGACTCTTTGTATGATTCGATTTTAGATTTCTTTTTCTCATTCTTTTTTTTTCTTGTTTTGCTCATTCTCTACCCGCGAAAACTCTATTGGCGGATATCAGACAATGAATTTTGTTTATGAAAGTGCTTCAGTGTCGATAAATTTGATGTAAAAAATAATCAAAAATGTCTGTTGTGACGAAAATAAAAAATCATCCTCGTCTCATATCCTTTGCATGCGTTCTTCTGTTGTATATGCATATGTGCGTTTTCGCCTAGTTTTAGAACTGCGAAGCCATTCAACTCCTAGCGACGCGTGTGCTTGCTCAGAATGTACTTTTTTTTTTTTGCATTAGTCTTTTTCTTTCTTTCTTTCTTTCTTTCTTTTTTTTTTTGAAGTAAAAACCTGCGCGACTGGGAAACGAAAAGTCAAGTGAATCACGATGCTCTCACCTCTGCGCTCATTCCCCATCTTTTCCAAATACCTCTCCCTCCTTTGCAATAGTTCGTTCACCAGTATTGTGAGAGTAGATAAAAAACAAAGACTGCTCTAACTGTATATCTCTCTCTCACCCATCCATCCCGAGGAAAAGGCTCAGCCACTCACCCATCCATCTGTTCATTTACCCCCCCCCCCCCACACACACACATTCCGCACACCCCAGGCGATGTACGCTGAGGAGGACTACGCCGGGGGCAGCCTCGGCCCCGTCTTTAGCCGCGCGACGCCGCTCTCGCTGCCGCTGGTGGCGGAGCTGCTGCGCACCGTCGCGGCGGCCGGCGGCGGCGGGCGGACCCCGGAGGCGCGCGAGCTGTCGGCCAACTGCCGCGCGGCGGTGGAGACGCTGGCGGAGCGCAGCGGCCGCGACGCGACGGCGCAGCAGCTGTGCCGCATGCGGCTTGAGCTCGACCTAGAGGGCGGCGGCGGCGCCCCCAACGCCCACCTCGCCGGCATGACGGTCGACGCGGAGGGCAATCTCGTAATGGCGGAGGAGGCGGGCGGCGGACAGGAACAGCAACCGCAGCAGCAGGCGGAGCGGATGCGGCCGTACGAGGCGGTCGCGCTGTGCACGCTGATGCCCGGGACGGTGGAGGAGGCGTGGCAGCTGCTGCCGTCGCTGCGCCGCTTCTCGGAGCGCGGCGTCGCGCAGGCCCTCGCCGTGCTGGACCACGACTTCTAAAACAGAAAAGAAGAAGAAAACAGAAATGAAATTTCTTTTTGGACTGTTGAAAGACCTCTTCTAACTTGTTTCGCCGTCGTTTGCACTAATCCGCTCTTGCATCTTTACTAATCAAAAAGAAAGAAAGAAAATATGAAGTTAATTTACTGACAATGCTATCATGTTCACTGGTGCTGATGATAGTGTTTCCCTGCACTCTGTATAACACGTGTGATGTTACTGGATGCCTTTGGCGTGTCTTCAAGGAGGGAGCAGCAAACGCATTTTCGTTGCCTTTTTCTCTCATATCTTTTTGTTTTAAAGCACATTTTTTTTTTCTCATGTCTCTCATCTCCCTACCCTGTTCATGTACTCCTTGACACAACAATGAACCATATCTGCCCATGTAGAACGGATACATATCAACATTAGAACTTGGAAACACAGACAGTTCACAGTTCACTCCCCCCTCCCCCACCCGCACACCCGCCAATGACGTCCTACGGCCGGGAGGACCTGCGGCAGGTGAGTTTCAGCAATCTGTCGAACCTGTGTGACGAGGCGATCATACACGAGCTGTGCACGCAGTTCGGCCCCGTGTACAATATCCACCAGCGCGCGCGGCAGAACAGCGCCGGCACCGGCCTCGAGCGCGAGCACTACTGCCGCGTCACCTTTTACTGCCTCGAGGACGCCAAGTACTGCTACCAGGCGCTCTCCCGCTACCCCGTGCGCCTGTTTGACCGCGAGCTGCGCGTCAGCCACGGCAGCAGCGAGGCGCGCCGCGCGCTCAGCACCGTCGGCAGCAGCCGCCGCCTCGCGCTGCACGAGGTGGGCGCCAAAATTGAGGTGACCAACGTCGACAACGCCGCCACCGAGTTTGAGCTCGCGCAGTTCTTCCGCGGCTTCGGGGAGCTGGCGGTGCCGCCCCGCATGAAGCGGGATGGCGCGGGGCGCCCGCGCGGCGTCGTGGTCGTGTCGTACAAGAACTTCAACGCGAGCGACGCGGCCATCGAGGCGCTCAACGGCTACCGCTTCCGCGAGCGCCCGCTGGCCGCCGCCTACGCGCCGCTGGAGGACGGCAGCGGCCGCCTGCACGGCTCGGCGGAGGAGCGCGCCAACGCGGCCATCATCCGCGAGCAGGAGCGCCTCTACGACCAGCGCGTCGCGGCCGAGCTCGCGCAGGCGCAGCGCCGGCAGCGGCAGCAGGGCCTCGCGAACCCACCGCCCGCCTCCGCAGCGCTGCCCGGGGCGGCGGGAAGCACGCCGGCGAGCGGAGGCGGCGGTGGCGGAGATGCGCCATCGTGGGCGGATAAGAATGCGGTTGTTTAATGACTATTTATTATTGTTATTATTATCTTTTTAAATTTGGGAGAATGCTCTCTCCCTTCTCTCCCGTGCTTGTTTGCTACTGATGACGGACTTTGAATGACCTGTAACTCTTTTTCTTTTCTACTACCTGCTCTTTGCTGAAACGAAATCGATTGGAAAAGTGAAAAAAAGGGATTGATACCAATGCAATCATTTCGCTTATCATAATTTAGGTCTTCTCTTATACTGTATATTGTGTTACGCCGCCTCCGCTCTTTTGATCTCTTCTACTGCATCAACGCCATCCACTCCTCTTCATTTCTTTCTCTCTTTCTCTCTTTCTCTATTCGCAGGAGTATCAGTACATTTGGAGACTGCGTCAGACAGCTTCTTTGCATATAGATTGATTTATAGTTTGAAATAACAAGAAGTAGAGTACCATAGAGGAGACTAAAACAATAACCCCAATCAATATTTACCGCAGTAGTTTTTGTTTTTTAGAAATTGCACACCTACTTCGAGAGATTGAAATCCCTCTAAAAACTACTCAAATCAGGTTAGAAATCTGGAAGCCCCTCGCCTTTCTTTTATTTCTCTCACTATTCCCTCCTCTCCTCCTCCTCCTCCTCGGGGATGAGACGCACGGCCTCAAAACACACAACACCAACAGCTGCAGCGGGAGGAGGGGGAGGGAGCGGGGGCGGTGGCCTCGGCGTCGGCACCAGCAGCACCCCACCACTATTCTGCGCACAAACAAGAGCGGCGGCGGCAGCTACAGCCAGAGCCAAAGCCGCGCCGGCGCTGCCGACAGAGACCGCGATGATCAGCTGCAGCGCGCGCTGCACGAAGTGGAGCTGCTAAAGCGGGAGCGCAACGAGCTGCAGGACAAGCTGCGGCGGGTGCAGACGCAGTTCCGCCGCCTCACCGCCGACCTGCACGTACGGCCCGAGAGCATCCTGGTCACCGACGCGCCGCACGCCCGGCAGCAGCAGCAGCAGCAAAGGAGGCCCTTCACCACGCGCGGCGTGCATAGCGCTGGAGGCGGCATCGATCTGCTGCCTGCCCTCCGCGGCGGCGGCGGCCCCGGCCCCGGCCCCGGCCCCGGCGGGCGGCGCGGCACAGTGCCTCTGACCGCGGCCCCCACGGACACCACCGCCTATGAGTACGGCGACGACGGCGGCGGGGGCAGTTGGGGGGCGGCGGCGCTGCACGCGCAGCTGTCGCAGGCGCACGCGGAGATACGCGCGCTGCGGGCGGCGCTGGAGGGTGCCGGCACTGGCAGTAGCGGAGGCGAGGCTGCTGCCGCTGCTACGGCTGCTGCTGCTGCTCCCTCTTCTTCGCCCGCAGAGGCGGGGGAGGCGCTGCCGGACGGCGCGGGCCGCGCGGCGCTGGAGGCGGAGCTGCGGCGGCTGCAGGGCGAGCTGCGGGAGATGCGGGCAGAGCGCGACGCGCAGGCGGCGGCCGCGGACGAGATGCGCGAGCAGCTCTACACAGAGCAGAAGCAGCGCCAGGAAGACCAGCTAGCGGCGCACGAGCGCCTGCAGAAGGCCCTGGCCGACGCGGCATCGGCGGCGGCGACAACGGCGACGATGGCAAACGCCGCGGCTCACCTCCCCGGCAACCCCACCACCGTGTCCACCACGACTGTCACCAACGCCGCCACCGCCGGCAGCCCCGCCCCTCAGCGCGACGCGTACAGCCCGCCCGCCGCCGCGTCCCCGCTGTCGGCGCAGCTGGAGGAGTCGGCGCTGAAGCAGCTCGAGAGCGAGTACAAGCGCGTCGTGGAGGCCCTCACGCGCGACAAGCAGACCCTCGCCGCGAAGCTGGAGCAGATGCGCGCGCAGGTGGAACGCGCGCTGCCCAACGACGCGACGGTGGACCCGATGCAGATGGCGGAGCTGCAGGCGGAGGCGCGCGAGCGGGCGCAGCAGGCGACGCTGCTCGAGGGCCGACTGCAGTCGTCGCAGCTGCAGGTCGAGACGCTCAAGAAGGAGTGCGGACGGCTGGTGGCGGAGCTGCAGCGCTCCCACGCGGCGCTCACCGACGCCAAGCAGAGCGTCTTCCAGCTGGAGCGCGAGAAGAGCGCCGCCGAGACGCGGGCGGCCCGCGCGGAGGAGCTCGAGCTCGCTCTGCAGCGCAAGAGCCGCGAGCTGCTGCACTCGGAGGCGGAGGTGCTGAAGCTGGTGTCGTCGCTGCAGGACTGCCACCGCGACACCGAGGCCGCCGTGCGCTCGGAGCTCAGCGCGCGCATTGCGGAGCTGCAGGCAGCCCGCGACGAGGCCGACGCGCAGCGGCGCTCGCGGGAGAAGGCGCTCATCGACTGCCAGAGCCAGCTGAGCGACGCCAAGCGGCGGCTGCAGGCGGCGCAGGAGGACGTGCTGGCGTACCGCGGGCGCCTCGCGCAGGCCGAGAAGAGCCGCACGGAGCTCGCCGCGCAGCTGGAGGTGGCCGGCCACACCGCCAGCGACCTCACCGACGCGGAGCTCCACAAGGCCTTCGCTGTCGCCGCGATGCGCAAGCGCGGCGGAAACAGCAGCAGTGGTAAGACGGGGGCGGGCGGCGGGGGCGGGGCCTGTCGGAGGAGGCGGCGTCGGCAGTGGAGCTGTACGAGACACTCGGCTGGGACGACGAGTGGGAGGCGGGCAAGCTGCGCGAGGCCTTCGCGGCGGCGGTGCTGGACCTCGAACTGGCGGAGACGCGCGCGGCGCAGCTCGCGGCGCAGGTGGAGGAGCAGCGGCGCGCGGTGGCTGCCGGTGACGGCCGAGCGCGACACGCTGATGGAGGAGAACGCCGAGATGCGCCGCCGCCTCAGCCATGTGCAGACCGTCTTTGCGAAGCAGCAGCTCGAGGCCTACCGCGCCGCCGCCGCGCTGGACAGGGAGGGCGGCGCCCCCACGGCGGCGGCAGCCTACGCTTCACGCTGCGCGGGCTGCGCTTCACGGCGGCGGCGGAGGCGGCGCTGGGGCTGCGCGGCGGGCGCGACGCCCCTGTGAGCCTCTTCCTCTCCTTGGACGGCCTGCGGGACTACGAGGTGATGCTCACGCCCACGCTGCACTCGCTCTCCGACACGCTCGAGGCGGAGCTCTGCTACGACGGACTGGACCGCGACGCCGCGACGGTCGCCGCCGTGCACGGCACCACCTTCACCCTGCAGCTGCACCAGCACTACGGCGGCGGCGAGATCGAGAGGGAGGGGGAGGAAGAGGATGGGGTGCAGCGGCTGCCCGGGGCAAGCCGCGTGGTGGCGGTGGCGGAGCTGCCGGGCGCGACGGTGCTGGCGGCGCGGGAGGCGGCGCTGCAGGAGACGCTGTCGCTGCGCGGCGGCGACGGCGCCGGGGAGGTCATTGCGACGGTGGCGGTGGAGGTGTGCTGCCGGGGGCTGCTGCTGCCGGTGCTGCTGGGCCAGCCGCTGCAGGACGCGGCGCTCGCGCTGTCCGCCGCGCAGGTGCGAGCCGCGCTCGTCACCCTCCGCGCCGTGCGCTACCTCCGCATTCAGGTCTTCTCCGCTGAGGGGCTCCCGCTGCGCGCCTCCGCCGGCACCGGCCATATCACTAGCAGCAATCCCGACAGCAACAGCAACGGCAACAACAAGATCGCGGACAAGGAGCATGATAAAGAGGGCGGTACTGACGGGACGATCATGGCGAGGAGGAAGGACAGCGCCGCTCGACACTCAACCCGGCGGTGGCGGCGACTAGCACTAGTAATAGCCCCCAATACCAGCGCCGAGTCCCTCGCTCCTGTGCCGTACGTCTTCTACACGGTGCACTCCCCAATGGGCTGCGTGCACTCGATCGCCGATACCGTCGTGCGCCCCGCCAGCAGCGCGCCCACCACCGCCCCCGCCTTCCCGCCGACCCCTGTCGACCACCGCGTGGTCCCCGACCGCGAGCTCGTTCGACTGCTGGCGCACGGCAGCGTTGTGTTTGTGCTCTTTGACGACCGCGCCGCCGACGCGCGCGCCAACCTGGGCCTGGTGGAGGTCCCGCTGCGGCCGCTGCTCGAGTCCCCGCACGCCTACATCCGCCGCCGCGAGCCGATACATCCGCAGGGGACACTTGAGGTGGGCATCTCGTGGGTTGTGGGGCCGTAGGCGGATGTATTTGAGTGAGAGGGGGAAAGGGGGGCTGGGAGGGGGTGAGTAGTGAATGGTATTGTGCTACGCTCGTTTGCTCATCACTCTTTCTGTGCATTTCTCTCCCTCTCTCTCTCTCTCTCTCTCTCTTCCTCTGTCTGTCTGTTTCATACATATCATATCATATCATTTCCTCTTTTTTTTTCTTTTGTACAGTATTTGCTAATAGACACGTTCTCATGCGAGGCTCTTCCAAATTTGAACGTTTTTTTTTTTTTTCTTTTTTTGAACTCTCCGCGTGATTTCTTCTCTGCGCTATTTTAGAACAGCTACCACTACCCATAGATTCCACTTCCACACACAAATGTCAATGATAATGAATATATATTATTGCCCCTCTCACTCTCTCTCTTTCTGTTGTATGATATTGCACTGTGTAGGAAAGAGGAGGCGACAAATCACCACCACCGACAACACAAAACAGCAACACCAACATAAACAACAACAGCAACGGTAGCGGCTCGTGTGCATTGGGGGAATGTTTACCGCTCGAATTTGAGTGATGTGGTCTCCCGTCGCTGCGACTCCGCACATATGGGTGCCTTGTTTCTTCGTCTTCTTCTTTGTCGTTTTCTTTTTTTTTTTTTGAGAAAGTACTTCATATTTGCCAATGCGTCATCACTTTCTTGACGGATAGTTCTCCCCGCACTGGTGAGGAAGTTCACATGTGCCGTCGTGCGGTGTATCGTCACCGACGCCTTTCTTATTCTGTCGCTTCCGCTGTCGATCATCTGTTCTCATCTCATTTGCTCTCTCTCTCCCTCCCCCTCTTCCCCTTCTCCCCACACATACTTCTTCTTCTTCACAAAAATCAAAAGGAAACATCAACACACACACATATACACTGCTGCTGATTCTTTTTTTTTTAGTTTTAAGTTTGTCAGTAGAAGTAGTTTCATCCGACTGTTAATAATCTGCTTCTTTTTTTTTCTCTCCTTCTTCACTTCTCGCTTCTGTGCACATAGCCAGGGTGGTTCTCTCCACCTTTTTTTTTTTTGAGTTAAAAAAAGAGAAGGGAAGAAAACATAAATAGACAGAGGGCGGGCGGCTGCGGAGAACCCTTAATTTAAGACCTTTTATTACTGCTATTATTATTATTACTACTATTGCAATCTTACTTGTTCTCTTTCCGACCTTCTTCTCGACATCTCTTATTGTATTTTTTTCTCATTTTATTGTTTACAGAGATATAGATTAGAAGAGAGACTACACAACAACAGTAACAATAGCTGAGGTCTGAATCCTCCCCCTCTTTTTCATTATTCGTTTCCCCTCCCCTCTCCCCGCCTTCTAATTAATCGGACTCTGAGGAGTTTTGAACGTACGAACGATAAGACTTTAAATCATCAGTAAAAAAGATCAGAGAAAGACCCAAGACGCAAAAAAAAAAAAAAAGAGAAAAAAATCGCAAAGCAGTCAAACAAACAGAAGAAGCAATCATCATCAACAAAGGCATATTTCTTTTTCTTTATTAAAGGAAGGATCTGTACTACTACTTTCTCCCTTTCCAAGAAAGGAAAACGAACGGTAACTGTAACTACTGACAAAAGAGAGAAAACAGATAGAGCCAAAGTGCATTACTACACTAGACGGCGCCCTGCTTCTTATCTGCTTTACCTTTTTTTTTTTTTGTTTTGCCTTTCTCTTTTTTTTTTTTCTGGACGTCTAGTCTCCTCCGACTTTCACCACCCTTTAATTTCTGATCTACTCTTCTTATCACTTTTTTTTTTTGCTTCTGATTTTTTTTTCTGTTCTTGTAAATAATATCTTTATTTTTTATTTCCTCACCTCAAAAAATTTCTGCATCCGCGTATTGTTTTTCCTTGCAAATTCATTTTTTATTTTTCCTGTAACTATTACTTGTTCATCCACATCTTTATTTTTTTTTTCTAAATATATAGGCATTCTTTCTTGTTTCATTTTTTTTTTACCTACTCCTCTTGGGCACTCTCGCAGGTTTCCTCGCATTCCATTCTATTCCAACCCATCCTCTTTTTTTTTTTTCCATTTTGTCTATCACAAATATTTTCTCGTACTTTTTCTTATCTTTTCATTTATTTTCTTTCCTTTTCACTCCCCCATCTCCCACAGAACCTTCACGTTTTCTCCCACTCTCATCCGACTACTCGTCATTTTGCCGCATTTTCTCTCCACTTTTTATTTCCTTTTTTTTTTTCTGCTTCGCACACTATTATTTTCATTTGCATAAATATATATATATATATCTATTTGGCCGCTCGCCGCAAAGCCATTTTAAGGTGTGTTTCAGTTCAGCGCACCTTTTCACTCATTTTCAAAGTTCTTTTTTTTTCAAATCTCTGCATATAATATATATATATATATATATCGAAACTTGTAAGTTTCACTTCTGCTAGGCCTTTTTTCTTTCTCAAATATCATAATCTATAGCTCGCTGCTTATCTTCATATATATATATATATTTTATTTTAATTCGTCAGTAGCTGTCTATGCGGTCCTCCGAGCGGAGCGTGTGGCGGCGGCCCTCCGTCGCCCCCGTGCCGGAGGTGGAGATGTTCCAACTGCAGCACGCCCTCGAGGCCTTCGCGTCCGCCCTGCGGAGTCTGCACGACCGCATCGGGCTGACCGACATCAGCGCCGTCACAACAGCGGCGGCGGCGGCGGCCAACAACAACAACAACGGCGGCGGTGGCGCCAGCGACGGGAACCCTGCGGACGACACCCGCCAGCAACGGCGGCGGCGGCGTACCGCCCTCCAAGCCGCAGCAGAAGCGGCAGACGAACGTGTACGTGCACAGCCCGCTGATGGTCGACGCCGGACTCGACGTGTCCTCGATCGAGCGGGAGGACCCGCCGCCGCCGCCGCCCCCAAACGTCCCCGCCGCGCGCGCCACCGCCACCACTTCTTCTTCATCCTCCTCCCCCCAGGACGCGGGCGCGCAGCCGCCGCCGCCCAAGCCGCTGACCTCCTTCTCGCAGGTGGTGCACCAGAACCCGAGCCAGAGCTTCACGGAGGCCGAGGACGGCCGCAGGGCAGCGACGGCGGCGGGGGCGGCGGCGGAGGAGGACTCGCCGCGACGGCGGGGAGCTACAACGGGATGAGCGGCCGGCACCTGCGCAGCCGCATTGATGAGTATCTGAGCGGCGTGCGCGCCGACATCGTTGACGCGCGCGACGCGGAGGCGCGGGGGCTCGCCGTCGACGACGTCCTGCAGCAGTTCCGCTCGCTGCTGCTGCTCACCGAGGAGCTGTGTGCGGCGCTGCTCAGCACCGGCGGCACCGCGGCGGGCGGAGGCGGAGGTGGCGCTGCTGCTGCGGCGGCCGGTGGTAACGGCCTCAGTCTGGTCCTCTCGCGCCGCCGCCGCAACTCTGACTCTCGCCTCAACCTCGGGCGCTCCCGCAGCCAGCACCTCCCGCTGCCCAACAGTAACAACGCCGCTGCGTCCGGGGCCGGGGCGGAGGAGGCGGCGGGGCCCGCGCGGCACGGCAGCGGCAGCAGCGGCAACAGCAGCATCGGCGGCGCGCGGCAGCGGCTGTCGCTGGGCGGCGCCTCCTTTGTGCGCACCGCCCGCCTCGACAACGACGCGAGCCAGAGCTGCTCGCTGGACGCGAGCGCGCAGAGCTGCGGGGGCCTCGGCAGCGGCGCCGTCGCCTACGACATGATCAACCAGTACTATCTGCTGCACGCGCTGGGCAGCGGGTCGACCGGCACGGCGTACCTTGTCATGGACAGCGTCACGAACGTGTCCTACGCGCTGAAGAGCGTGCGGCGCGCCAAGCAGCCGCGGCGCCTCATGTACCAGCTGCCGCAGCAGCTCGCGGGCAGCACCTCGCAGCCGAATGAGTTCTCGTGCGACCTGCTGGGCGACACGCCGCGGCCCGCGATGCCGCGCGAGGCGCAGCAGCCGGTCGAGAAGGAGATACGCATCATGCGACGGCTGAAGCACCCCAACATTGTGCGCCTGCGCGAGGTCATCGACGACGAGGAGGAGGGCCTCACGTACCTCGTGATGAGCTGCGCCGCGCGCGGCCCCGTCGCCCACGCGTCGCCCTACGACCCCGCACGCGGCTTCGCGCCGTGCTCGGTGGTGCGTCCGCTGCGGCGCCTCGCGCGCTACGCCCGGCAGCTGACGGCGGCGCTCAACTACATGCACGCGCAGCGCGTCGTGCACAACGACCTCAAGCCGGACAACGTGCTGCTGGACGAGCAAGACAACATCGTCATCATTGACTTTGGCGAGAGCATTCTGATGCCGCGGCAGGTGAACCCGCGGCGCGACGTCGAGGTGTCCATCATCCGGCGCACCGCCTCCTTCTGCAGCGACGCGTCGCTCGAGGGCGTCGGGCCGGATGGCAAGATCCGCGGCCGCGCGCCCGCCGGGACGCCGGCCTTCGCGGCGCCGGAGCTTGTCGAGCACAGCACGTGCAGCCCCAAGTCCGACGCGTGGTCGGTGGGGGTGCTGCTCTACTGCATGCTCTTTGGGCAGCTGCCCTTCGCCGCCGTCAGCCAGGCCGCCACCTACGACGCGGTGCTGCACGCGCCGCTGGTGGTGCCGCCGCTCGCCGACGTCCCCGAGGCGGACGGCCTGACGCCCGAGGCGTACGACGCGTGGGTCGCCGCCATCCGCGGGCTGCTGCACCGCGCCCCCGAGCACCGCACGGCGCTGCCGGACCTGCTGCAGGCCCCGGCGCTCGCGGCGCCCCCCGCCGGCGACGGCGACAGCGCCGACTCCTCCGTGTCCGGCGACGGCGGCGCGACGGCCTACGGCGACGACGATATTGACGAGGACGTGATCGACTTTGCGGTGATCGAGAGCCGCCCGATCAGCCGCGGCGGCAGCGGCACCGACAGCCCCCCGCCCGCGACCGCCACCACGCGCGGCCCCGTCGACCCGACAGCCGACGACAGGAGCGGCAGGGCCCCCAGCGTACCCGAGTCGGCCGTACCGCCGCGCCGCAGCCCGCGGCCGCCGCCGGACGCGCTGCAGGTGGCGGCCCTCTCGCGCGACCTCCCCGCGGCCGCCATCGGGCCGTCGCCCAGCAACTACAGCAACGGCACCATCGACGCCCCCAGCACCGTCTTCCCCACCCTCGGCTTTGGGCAGTCGGCGGTGCGCCCGCGGCCGCCGCGCATCAACATGGTCACCGGCGGCGACAAGGGGGGTGTCATGCGGCCGCCGTCGTCGCCGCCGTCCGTGTCGCAGTTCTCCATTCAGTCGACGCACATGCTGCAGGCGAGCTCGACGACGCCGACCTACCAGCGCCGCCCCGCCACGCAGCAGTCGCGAGCGAGCAACCCCACGCGCGTCACCTCCTCCCCCGCGCCCGGCGTCTCCGGTGCCGAGACGAGTTCGACCCTCCCCTCCGACATCTTCGCCTTCCTCACCGGCAACAACGGTAATAATAATAATAGCAACGCGCTGGGCTCGAGCGCGTCGCACAGCCGCAACAACAGCCGCACCAACAGCCGCGAGGGGCCCGCGAGCGCCGGCGTCGGCGGCCGCTCCGTCAACAACATCAGCGTCGGCGGCGTCTGCTACAGCATCCAGTCACTCGCCAGCGACTACGGGGTGCCGCAGACGCCCGTCGCGCGCGAGGGTCCGGCACACATCGGCGGCGGCGGCGGCGACGGCGACAGAGGCAAGCTCGACAAAAGCAGCTCCGCCGTGAGCAACGGCGTCAGCGCCAGCGGCAGCAGCCCCGGCGGCGGCGGCGGCGGCGGCGGCGGCGGCACCACAGCCTCCACCTCCGCCTCTGCTGCCGCCTCGTCCGGACGGACCGTGCGCGGCGCTCTCCGCACAGGGAGTGCGACGACACACTCGAGCCGCCGCGCGCCGCCGCTGACCGCCAGCAGCAGCAACGGCACCACGAAAAAGTCCAAAAGAACCGAGACGATTTTAGCGGTCTGACGCCGACGCTGAGCACCTCCCGGCAGTCCTCGGCGCTGCCCAAGCGTAAGAAGTAGGTGGGAGTGCAACTGTGTGTGTGGTGATGGTGGGGGAGGGCGGGGAGGAGGGGAAGGAGGAGGGATGCACCTCTCTCTCTCTCTCTCTCTCTCTCTCTTCTCTCTCTCTCCCACCTCCTCCACCTCCCGACCCTATTCCTCGTTTTTTCCCCCTTCTTCTTTCTCTTCTTGATTCTGTCCCGTTTAATTCGCAATGCAGCAACAAGAGGGTTTTGTCTTGTCTTTGCGACGGCCGCTAGTTTTCGAACCGCAATGCACGAGACACCCACAGAGAAAGAGGAGAGGAAGGGAGGGCCAAATAAACTTTTGTAGAAAGGGGAAACATGTGGACCCCACCTAAAACGCCTTCCTTGATGTATTGTTATTTTTTTTTTTCGCTTTTATAGGAACTTACTTTGTTCTTTTCCCTACTCACTGATCATTCTTTGTCTTTTCCTGTACATTCGTTCCATTATTTATAGCCTTATTATTATTTTTCTAATTTTATTTTTTTCCCTAATCCCTTTCCCCGTCTTGCTCTTCCTTTTTTGTTGTATTTTTAGGATTCACTTCTTTTTTTTTTTTGCTTTGTGGCATGGTATATAAATATAGCCACTTCTATATATATATGCAAACCTGGCTGAGCAGCTTTATACACTTGTGTATTTATTTCCCTTACTTCTCTCAAACTTGCATTTTTTCATTCCTTGCCCCTTTCCTCATTACCCATTTCTTTTTTCTTTCCTTCTTTCTCTTCCATGTACTTACGAGCAAATCCATTGGGGGGAGAAGACGAGCACGAAAGGAAGTGCTCATGAAGACAACTTCAAACCATAACACGATGTTCATACGTTTATATATATACATATGATATCATAACCATATGGCTGTTGCCTCCCTCTCCATGTTTATTTATGTTCTATCTGTTTCTGCATCCGTTCTCTCATGCCCGTGTATTCTACAACCGTTTTGCTACATTATATTTATTCATCTATATATAGCCGATTCCACTCTGTTGGAATTCCTAATGATCAAACAGAAAGAATTTAGAAAAAAAATAAGACCAATTATATAGATATGAAGGTCAGATTCCCCGCGGTCTTCCAAATCGGTGCTCAGCGACTTGTACCGCTTCTCTCTGTGTGTGTATGCACGCTACTACCCTAATTATTGCTGTTTCCCCACCTTTTCTTTTTTTTCTTTTGGTTCTGCACGACACGTCATGTGGGCCTTTTGTGTGTCCTTGACCAAATATATGCATATAAACAGTTCCCCTCTACGCTGTTATGCTCTATTCGCTGCTGGCTGCGCTGCGCTCACTTTGTCTCCAACTATTTTATTGGTATTACATCTGTTATCTTCCCCTTTTCTTTTCCTTCTTCTCCTTGCACCGAATTACTTGAGAAGTCCTCTACTTCACTCATTAGGAAAATAAAGTCTAAAAATACACTCAACAACCACTCCCACACGCGAACACACTGCACATTTTTACGAGCCTTCTCTTCTCTCTAGTTTTCCTTCCTCTTCTGTTTTTTCTCTTTTTTTTCCCGTAGCACCATGCCGATCGTCGTGCCGCCGAACCTCCCCGCCATTGGGCTCCTGGGGAAGGAGAACATTTTCGTGATGGAGAGCGCGCGGGCGCTGTCGCAGGACATCCGCGCGCTGCGCATCGCGGTGCTGAACCTGATGCCGACCAAGGTGCTGACGGAGACCGACCTCGTGCGGGTGCTCTCCAACTCGCCGCTGCAGATGGAGATCGACCTGATGAAGCTGCGCTCGCACGTGCCCAAGTCGGCGGCGCCGGAGCACATGGAGGAGTTCTATCAGTACTTTGACGAGCTCAAAGGGCGCCGCTACGACGGACTGATCATCACCGGCGCGCCGATCGAGCAGATGGAGTTTGAGGAGGTGCGCTACTGGCCGGAGTTTCTTGAAATCCTCGAGTGGTCGCGCACCAACGTGACGTCGACCATGTTCATCTGCTGGGCCGCCATGGCCGCGCTGTACCATTTTCATGGTATTCCCAAGCACCCGCTGCCCGCCAAGATGTTCGGCGTCTTCGAGCACCGCGCGCTGCAGCCGACGCACCCCATTTTCCGCGGCTTCGACGACACCTTTCTCGTGCCGCACAGCCGTCACACGGAGGTGCGCAAGGCGGACCTGCTGGCGGCGCCGGGGGTCGAGGTGCTCGCCGAGTCCCCCGACGCCGGCGTCTTCCTCGCCTCGGCGCGCGACGGGCGCGACTTTTTTGTCATTGGTCACGGTGAATACGCGCCCATGACGCTGGACGGGGAGTACCGGCGCGACGTGGCCAAAGGCGTCCCGATTAACATCCCGCGTAACTACTACCGCGACGACGACCCTAGCAAGGAGGTGGTGGTGCGCTGGCGCGCCCACGGCTCGATGCTGTTTGCCAACTGGCTCAACTACTTTGTCTACCAGACGACGCCCTACGACCAGCTCAAGACCCCCACCGGCAGCCCGGCCGCCGGCAGCGGCGTCGGCGCCTGCTAGCTAGCCGGCGGTAACAGCATTCGTACGTGTGT
Organism: Kentomonas sorsogonicus; assembly: GCA_030347455.1. Classification (NCBI taxonomy): domain Eukaryota; phylum Euglenozoa; class Kinetoplastea; order Trypanosomatida; family Trypanosomatidae; genus Kentomonas; species Kentomonas sorsogonicus. Next base: position 95,259 of record JAQOSZ010000238.1, on the reverse strand, counting down.
GTGTGTGTGTGTGTGTGTGTTGGTTTGGTAGTAGTATTAGTATTACCAGCGTTGGACTGCTACTGCTGCAGCGGGTGCCCTCCGCCATGCTGGTCTGGTCTTGGTCTTGGCAGTGGTGGTGGTGGTAGTTTTTTTTGTTGTTTTGTTATTCCTCAAGTAAACTAAAAGGAAAATAATAATAATAAAAACACACACGCCTCTTCCTCTTGATATGATTTTTTTTTTCTTTTTGATTAACCTCTCCGCTTGCTTCTCATTTCCTCTTTTTTTTTTTCATACTTCGTTCACTCATTATTCTTTTCACTTATTTACATAACGTACCAATACTAATCTGGAAAAAGAAAAACAAAGAGAAACGCAGACACAGACCTTTTCAACAGCTCTCAGGAGTGAAGTGTCATAGGTGCTGATGATAACTGAGAAGACGGAAAGAGAATCACTGTGAGGTCCCTCACTAACACAGAGGAGGAGAGAGAGATATAGTAGTAGTAATAACAACAGCATCAGTAGACAGAGAACAGGAAATAATAGCCAATAGTCAAGCCTCACACACATTTTTGGGTAATCTGATTGTGCGAAGAGGATTTCTTAATAAATTTCATTTTATCATATTTCTTGTCTCTTTTCTTCTCCCTAAGAGTTTCGTCTGCCGTTTGCCGTTCACAGTGAAGCACCATCTACTCCGGCCGCTGCGTCTTGTTAGGTGCCTCCCTTCACGTCGCTTCTTTCTTCTCTCTTCTCCACTTCGTCTTTTTATTTTATTGTTTGAGAGTTTTTTAAAAATCTAATATCCAATTCAGAGGTTACGGTAAGCGCCCTCTGAATTCAAGATAAGTAAAAGAGAATAAGAAGAACAGGAAAAATGGTATTCATTTGCACTGATTCCCTCTTTCTATCCCTCTTCTTTTTTTTTCACTCCCCTCACTCCCTTCTCCTTCTTCACACTCGTTTTCCCTTTCCCCCTACTCTGTTTTATTTCTTTTTGTTCAATAGCAAAGAAAAAAAACAAACTGATTGATAGCGGGAAAAAAGTAGCAGAAAATCGGTAAAAAAAGTAAGTGCGTATTAAGTTCAACATATGAAAGAGAAGAGACAAAATGACTAAAAAAATCATTGCCCTCGGCACACATATATTGACGACTTGCTCAGGACTATCGATTTTCTTTCCTACCATTGTTTATCTAACTAGCTTTGAAAAAAGAAAAACTACTCTTTGTAGCTGTTACTTCCCTCCTCTCTCTCTTTCTTCTTTCTTCTTTTTTCTTCTGCTATCTCCACATCTATTATTATTATTATTATTATCATTACTTCTCCTTTTCTTTGTTCTTTCTTTGTATCTATTGCGCTTCTCTGACAATTGTATCAGACAGCCTTCACGCGCGTATGCATGTGCTCACTCTCTGTTCCTCCTCTTCGATCGAAAACACCAACAAGAAAAATGATGGTAAAACCTTTTCCCTTCTCTCATTCTTGCGTGAATTCTGCAATTCTTCGCTTCTTTTGCCCTTTTGTTGTTTCTGTGCTTCTTCGAATATAATCAATATAAGTAGTAGCACAGATCAGAAATGCGGTGTTAGAGATAGATGTAGAAAGTGGACACTGTGTGACAGGAAATAGCTGTGCGATGCGGTATATACCGATTGCGCGCTTCTCTTCATTGCTTCAAAGAACTCTGTATCAGCTAATGACTGTATAAGTAGAACTGCTGCGTGTCAACGCTTCTGCCATTCTCTGGGAAATGATATAATGTACTACACCCACTCGTCTTCTTTCTCCCTTTCCCCCCCTCAAAACTTCTTTTCATATATCAACATACTCTTATAGTAGAACGTAAGATACATTGTCTAGTAACGTAAGGTTTCAGCGAAGATAGAGAGAAAGAGTGACGGACACCGGAAGAGAAAGGAGATTGAAGTGCAGATTTCTAGTTATTATCACTTCCTGCCTCCTTCATTTATTCGCCCTATTGCTATTGACCCTTACCTCTTCCCCCCCCAGCTCCTCTTTCGTTTAGTTTAGCTCCTTTTTGGAATCACCCACTCCTTTCTTATCTCTCTCTCTCTCTCTCTGTTATCCCACGACGATGCTGCGCCTGAGCCGGCTGCTGTGGGCGGAGGTGACGACCATCAACAGCAGCACCGCGAGCGCCGGCGGGCGACTCATTCGCATCCGCAAAAAGGCCAAGTGGATCGACCGGCGCAGCACCCGCATCCCCCACGGCGGCAAGGACATCTACTACTACGGGGACCACCCCAGCTGCGCGCTGTGCCGGGTGCGCTTCCGCTACAAGCAGGACTACGAGGCGCACAAGGAGAGCGAGCTGCACCGCGAGCGCCTGCGCTGGGCGGAGACGGCGCAGTGGTGGGCCGACACGGGCGCCGCCGCCCACCGCGCGGAGCAGCAGCGGCAGTGGGAGTGGTTCGAGCGCGCCGTGCTGCCCGCCCGCGCGCAGGAGGATGGCGTCTCGGTGGAGGCCGCGCGCCGTGCGATGCGCCAGGCGCAGATGCGCGAGACGCCGGAGTGGCACCTCCCTCTGCAGCCGCCCACCGCCCGCCGCGAGGTGAAGGAGCCCCGCGACCAGCGCTGGCCGGCGTCGCCCAAGTGGTAAATGGGGGGGGGGGGAGAGGGTGATGAAGAGAGAGAGAGGAGGTGCTCTTCTCCTAGTACGCGTGCGCAGGTGTTTTTGTTTTTTGTTCCCGCATTGACGCTGTTTTCTTTGCTCTTCAGTTATTGGGGCGTCTGAGGATTGGGCATGTCTTCACCGCCGCAACAGTTTCAAGAACAACAAAAGAAAAACAGCAAGAGTAAAAACTGGCACCGTCTCCCACACCGACCCCTTGTCGCCTTACCGCCTTGCGCATCCTAATTTCAGTCATTACAGTGATATACACTATATGCAAAAAAGAAGGAAAAAAAAAGAAAAAGGAAAAGCTGTTGAGAATAAAGCAAATGAGTGAAGTCTGGAAAAAAAGTATTGCGTTTTCTTGGAGGAACCGCGAACGAGTCAAGCCTTTCTCATCAAAACCGCTTGTGTTCTCTGACTCCGACTGGTGGTTTTGTTTGCTTCCCACTCCACACTCGCAGACTTTCGTGTGAGTGCTCCACACATATATATTTTGTGTGTGTCTTCATGACGTCTCCTCCCTAAACCTTTTTCTTTTCCTTCTTGCTTCCTCTCCCCTCTCACTAACAAGAACAAAAAAAAGTCGAGCCTTGTAATTTATTTATTTATCTCTTTTTTTTTCTTTCAAAACTCAATGTAAACTAGCGTAAAATCGCACATCCGTTACTTATTGACGAAACATCGTCTTTTTCTCACTTTTCTTCCCTTTGTATCTATCGCGCCCACGTTCACTTTTTTTTTTTTAAATAGTCTCAGGAACAACACACGCACATACGTAGCACGTCAAAGTATCGAAAGCTTATTGGTACCCCCTTTTTTAATGCACAGCTACACACTGCCTCGTGCCCGGACGGCGCGGGCCGCAGAGGCGCCGCCGCCGCTACAGCAGCGGCAGCAGCAGCGACAGCAGCGGGAGGAGGAGACAGCACCATCAGCGGCGGCGGCGGCGACGGTGCCGTCACTGCGGGCGGACACGCTGCGGGCGACGTGGGCGGAGCGGCGGTGCCGCCCGACGATCCCTCCCGTGTACGCCGCGCGCCACGCCGCCTACCTCCGGGAGACGAGCGGCCGCCTCGCACCCCGCCAGCTGCACGCCACCGCCGCCGCGGGGGGAGGCGGCTACAGCGGTGCTCTCGCGCCCCTCACCGCCAGTAGGGGCAGCACAAGCTCGTGCCTGCCGCACTACACGTACAGCTGGGAGGAGGCCGCCGCTCGCTAGCCGCCGCCGCCAGCACAAGTGGCGGCGACAACACCGGCAGTCGACGAGGGACCGACACTCAAGAGTGTGGCGGCGAATCTGGCGGAGGGGCTGCTGCGGCACCGGCTGGCCGCCGCCCCGCCCGCCCCCGCCGCCGCCGCGCCGTCCCCTCTCGTATCGGCCGCGTGCACCACCCGCGGCGGCGAGCTGTCGCCACTGTCAGAGGGCGAGCTGAGCTGCCAGCGCGCATTTGACGGCGGGGGGCGGTGCGCTGGGGGAGGAGGAGGCGGCGACGCGCGCGCGGCGGTGGCGGCGGCGGAGGTGTGGGAGCGCCGCGTGCTGCTGGAGGCCATGATGCTGGCGCACGGGCGGCGCGTCACACGCCCGCTGCAGGCCGCGCTCGCCCGCGAGGAGGCCGAGCAGCGCGCGCGCATCGTGGCGGAGGAGGAGCGCGCGTGGGCGGCCGGCGGCGGCGGCGGGGCGGCGGCGGAGGCTCTGCGCGCGGAGCACACGCGTCGGCGGCGCGGCGCGCTGCAGCGGCGGCAGGCGGCGGACCGCGACACACTATACCCCACCACCCACCCGCCGCCGCGCACCCGCAGCCGCGGCACGCAGACGGACAAGCCGCCGGTGGCGTGGCGCAGCGCGTGGGTGCCGCCGTACCTGCGCACGCCGCCGCCGTCGCCGCCGCCCCCGGGCAGCCCCTCGCCGCCGCCGTCGCCGCCCGCCGGAGCCGCGCGCGCCGACGGCGCTGGAGCTGCTGCACCGGCACGTGCGCGCGACGCACGGGGCGGGGGCCGCCGGCGGCGGGGCGGCGTCGGTGCGGCTGCTGCTGGAGCACCGCGCCGCGCACCGCGGGACGGCGGCCGAGGAGGCGCGCGCGTGGGCGGCGCTGACGGCGGCGGCGGCGGCGGACGCGGAGCGGCTGCGCGACTGGGAGCGCCGCGAGCGGCATGTTGGGCGGCTGCTGCTGTGGCGCGCGCAGCGGGAGGAGCGCGAGGCGGCGGCGGCGGCGGCGCTGCAGCAGGCGGCGCGGCGCGCGGAGGAGGAGGAGCGGGAGCGGCGGCGCGCGGCGGAGCGCTCGGCGCTGGCGGTGGAGGAGGCGGCGGCGCGGCAGGCGGTGGAGGCGGAGGCCGACGGCGCGCACGCCGAGCTGCGTCTGGCGTGGGCCGCGCTGCTGGGCGCGCGGGAGCGGCTGTGGGCAGAGTGCGTTGCTGGCGCGGAGGAGCTGCACGCGGAGGCGTGCGAGGCGCTGCGGGAGGGCCCGCTGGCGGCGCAGGAGGCCGAGCAGCGCGCGGCGCTCGCAGACGAGTGGGCGGCGTGGGCCGGCGGCGGGGCGGCGGCGGCGCGGGCCGGGCTGGACGCGCTCGCCTACTACGACACGGACCCCCGGCGGCGGGCGGCGGTGCTGGCGCTGCAGCGGGCGTGGCGGCGGCGGCGGGCGGGCCGGCTGGGCTGGCGGCGGACGCACCGCGCGCTGGGGGAGGAGCTGCGGGCCGCGCGCCACGCCCGGCACATGGCCTCCGCGCGCGCGTCGATGGCCGCGTACCGCGCGGGGGTGGACGCGCAGGCGATGAGGCTGCTGGAGCGCGACCGGGCCGCCATCGCGGAGGAGGAGCGGCGGGGGCGCGCGGCGCTGGAGACGGCGGAGCGCGAGACGCTGCGGCGGCAGTGGGCGCTCTTCTACGAGAAGGTCCTCTACACGTACGTGCGGCCGCAGATGCACCAGCTGCGCACCGCGGAGGGCATGCGCCGCACGGAGCTCGAGGGCAACGAGGCGCAGTGGCGCGAGTACATCTACCGCAGCGCCGCCGACGAGAGGCGACAGCGCGAGCGCGAGGCGGCAGAGGAGGCGGAGCGGCGGCGCCGGGCGCAGGAGCAGGAGCAACAGCAGGCGCAGCAGCAGGCGAGCGCCGGCGACCCCCACAGCAGCCCAGACGCGGCGGCGGGAGAGGGCGAAGCCGGAGCGGCCGTTTACTGCCGCGGCCGGCGACGCGGAGAGTGCCGCCGGTGAGAAAACCGACGCCGACGCGCTGCCGGAGATGATGGGGGAGGAGACCGTTCCCGCCGCAGCCGCCCGCCCCGCAGACGCACCGGCAGTCCACTTTCCTCGTGGACAGCGACGGAATGGTCTGGGGCAGCGAGTACTGACCGCCGCACAGATGGCGGAATTTCTCTCTCTCTCTCTCTCTCTAGGGTGAGACATACACACACACATACGTGACTGATCTCGAGCGTGCAAGCTTCAGAGGTGTTCAAAAGGGAGCACCTTGTGTGTGTGCCTGATATATGAAAAAGAAAGACAGAAAGATAAAGGATGAAAAGAGTTGCGCATGCGCGGGTGGGACGCTCCGCATTACTTCCGTAGTTTGAGTGAACGATGAGCATACTTGACGGTACATTTATACCGCATTCCACGACCGAGATTTTAGAGAGGAAAGGAAAAGATAATAACATGACAGTAAAACCACATAACCTCATGACGTTTTTTACCATTACCCCCCAACCACCATAATAAAAAAGATCTTAGCATTTCGAATTCGAACACACAAGCACACACGAACGAACCGTAACCCCCTCTCTCTCTTTCTCTCCCCACAGATGAGTTACACCTCCGATGACGTCAGCGGTATGAACCGCGTGCTGGAGGCCGTGACGCGCGACCCTGCACTGCTGCACCGCGCGGACCTCGCCGCCCTCGCCGCCTGGGCCTCCTCCCTCGGCGCCACCCTGCCCCCCGCCCCCGCGCAGCCCGCGTCGGGGGAGACCCCTGCAGCAGCCGCGGCCGCGGCGGCGGAGGAGGAGAGCGAGAGCGAGCCGGACGACGAGCACTGGGAGCTGACAGACGAGACGGCGGCCGACGGCGGCGTGCCCGACAGCGCCGCGGAGCCCAGCGACGACGACAGCGAGCGCGCCGCGGCGCTCAAGGCGGAGGCGGCGGAGCTGCAGGCGGCCGGCGACGCCGACTGCGGCCGTGGAGAAGCTCACGGAGGCGCTGCGCCTGGCGCCGCGCAACGCCATGTACTGGGGCCTGCGCGCGCAGTGGAACCTCGGCGCGTCAGCGGCCGGCGGCGGCGCTGCAGGACGCGGACCGCGCGCTGACGCTCAACCCGCAGAACGTGCGGGCGCTGCGGGTGCGCGGCATCGTACTGCGCCACGCCGGCCGCTGGCCCGACGCGCTGGCCGCCCTCCGCGACGCGCAGGCCATCGACTACGATGACGGCGACACCGCCGCCGCGATGCAGTTCGTGCAGGCGCGCCTCGCCAAGCGCCGCCAGCGCGCCGCCGCCCGCGCCCAGGCCGCCGAGGAGGAGCGCCTGCGCCGCCAGGAGGAGCTGCGGGCGCAGCGCGAGCGGGAGTTGCAGGAGGAGCGCGAGGCCGCCGCTGCCGCGCCGCCGCCGCGGGCGCGGGCGCGGGCGCGGGGGGTATGCCCGGGGGCATGCCGAGCCACGGCGCGGGCGGCGGCCCCGGGATGCCCGGGATGCCGCCTGGGATGGCCGACTGTCTTTCAACGACCCGGAGCTGCTGGCGGCGCTGCAGGACCCCGAGGTGGGCCCGCAGATTATGAACTGCATGCAGAACCCGATGGCGGCGATGCAGCTCATGAACGACCCAAAGTGCGGCCCGGTGCTGCAGAAGCTCATGTCAAAGATGATGGGCGGCGGCGGCATGTCGGGCATGCCCGGGGGGATGCCAGGCGGTATGGGTGGAGGCATGGGCGGCGGCATGGGTGGAGGTATGGGCGGTGGTGCCGCGCCTCCGCCGCCGTCGCAGCAGAAGCCCAGCGATGACCTGGACTAGCGTGAAATGGCTCCGCAATTTTCTCATTTGAATTGCTCGTACCCCATCTTCCCATGTTTTCAGCTTTTTTTCTTTTTGCGCTTACTTCTTTCGTTTTCGTAGTTTGTTCACACTTGTGCTTCTCTGTCATTATATCGTCAACAAGGTAAATGCAAATAAATAAAGAAAAATACGCCGCTCTTCTTTTCTTCGAGGTTCGCACACCTCCGCGAGTGGTTTGCGAGATGAGAGTAGACGAAGAGCGGACGTCAATGATATATATTATTGCTTGTTTCTTCATAAAACTTCTGCGTTTCCTTTTTTGTTTTTACTTTTTCTGTGTGAAGTTGTCCCTGGGCTCAAAAAAAATATGCAGGGTTTAAGAATACTAATAAAAGAAAACTCATTCAAACAAACAACTAGACAGTATTGCGAACAACGCTTAGAACGCATCTTTTTCTTTGATGAAGCTTCCACACACACGAATACCGTCAAGCAGATCGTATCCATATTGGTGTGGACTTGTCCTGTAGCCATAAAGGGGCGTCATGCAAGTCTTAATAATAAAGTAAAAGGAAGCCCATGACTGTGGTTTAGTCGCGTCAAATACCTATCTGAAAGCAAATCGTAATGCAGGTGCTCTCTCAGTCTCACAACAGAAAGAAAAAGAAATAATAGATGTGCCGCTGCTCCCCACCACCGCATCTCTCTTCTGTATGCCTACACACGCTATCTCTCTCCCTCTCCCTCTCCACATTTCTCTCTTTTTTTTTGTTTTTAAACCAAGAAGTCAATTTCAGTTTTCTTGTCTCCCCGACCTCCGCGCTTCCGTTCCCCATCCAGTTTCCCCACCTCCGTTTTCTCTCCCGATCTCTTAAACTCACACACACACGCACACAAAGCAAACAAACAAGCAAACAGAGAGGAAATGCCGCCGCGCCGCCCTAGCACTTCCCGCAGCCGCACGCCGGCCAAGAAGAAGGCGTCGCCGGCCCCCAAGCGCAAGGCCTCCCCCACCCCCACCCCCCGCCGCCGCGCCTCCAGCACTAAGAAGGCGGCGACGAAAGCGGCGGCTGCGGCGACGTCGCCCGACACCAGCGCGCTGCTGCACACACCCCGCTCGCGTTCGCGCTCCTCCGCCAGCAGCACAGCAACAAACAGCAAAAACGGCGGCGGCGGCGCGTCGGCGGTGGCGGCGGAGGCGCGCATGCTGGAGGCTCAGCTCACGCGGCGGCACGTGGGACCCGCGGCGCGCGGGGGGCGCTTCTGGGCGGCCGCGGTCGTGCTGCAGACGATGGTGCTACTGCTGCTGTGGATCGCCTACCAGGCGTACGCGGGGAGAGGCCTGTAGGCACGCGGGGGCTCTAGAGGGGTGGGGAGAGGCGTGTAGTGAGTACACGAGCTGCTAGATGGCTGCCTGCAGCGTGTAGTGGGACGGGAGGGGGGGGGGAGGGAGCGGCATTTGCGTTATACAACTGCAGCTTACTCCTGTCTAACCTTTCTGACCATTCATCCCCGATCTTTACATGATAGTTGAGCGCACACTATCCCCCTTTTTTCCGCTTTCTTTGGCTTTCGACTCTTCAATCCATGAAGAAACACACCTTACGAGCACTTGTCACCTTTTCTTCAGACAACAAACATGTTCTCTGCTGTACTAATCCAACATAGATATCTCCTGTTTTCTTTTTCCTTCTCCTTTTCATTCTCCTTTCTTACTTTATCTCTTTGCCCAGCTTGCACTCCAGACGCTTGACGAGAAAGCTAGTAGTTTTCCCCATACTTCAGACTAGTTTTTTTTTTTTGACCCGTATTTTTTTTTTTTTGTTGGCTGCGCCCGCTCCTAGAGACTTTATTTTCTGGAAAAGAAAAAAAAAACTGAGACGCATATGAATTGTAATTTAGCTGCTCACCAAGGAATTGATTGACAGAGTATGGATAGCGCTATTTGTGCTTTGAGCAAATATAGAAACTTCTGATGTGTGTGAATTTTTTTTGCTCTGTCCCTTTTCAGATTATTCTGCGCGTGTGCAATACCCCCTTCTATGCTTCCCGGCACCCGTCGCATGCACTCTCCACCACCGCTCACTTTTACACAGCGCAACAGACATTGAAATTAACATCATAATATTTCAGACAGAGGACGTCACTGCCTCACCAGTGCCGTTATCCATCGATGTTTTTTTTTTATAAGTGACTAGAACCCTTGAAACGCTTTAGAATGGAGAAGCCGCGCTACGGCCGCACGGGGCTGCTGGCGGACCCCCAGCGCGACGGCACCGTCGTCACTCGCACGCGCCTCCTGCGCCGCCACGCACAGGGCCCCGCCGCTGCAAGCGCGGACAAGAGCACTTGCAAAACCGATGCGGAGAACGAAGCGCAGAGCGCGAAGCCAACGACCGTCACGCGCGTCGCGCTCAAAGTGGCGGCCGACGCCGCTGACCATTCCGGACCGCCTGCTGCAGCAGATGGCGCGCGCGGAGGCGCAGGAGGAGGAGGGGGAGGCGGGGGAGGCGGAGACGGTAGAGGTGCCGGACTTGCTGCCGTATCTGCGCGTGGCCGCGCTGCACCGCGCCGCCGCCGCCGCCGGCCTCAGCGGCGCCACCCTCACCAGCGTCTTTGAGTGGTGCGCGCGGCACGAGGGGGCTACAGGGGGCGCGCGGCGCAGCGACTCGGGCCGCCGCCGCCGCTGCCGCGCCTCAAGGCACTCGAGACGCGCGACGGGCGCGCCGTGGGCCGGCACCGCCTCGCCGCGCGCGCGCTGACGCTCGTCGGGAAGGACCGCGCGCTCTGCGACGTACCAGCGGAGCACCCCAGCTGCTCCTCGCAGCACGCCGCCCTCCAGCACGCCTTCGCGCTGGCCGACGAGGACCCGATACTCGAGGCGGCCAGGACGGCTGCCGCGGCCTCGGCCCCCGACGGCGAGTCGCAGCGGCTGCAGGCGGTGCTGGCGGCGGCGCGGGCGGCGCTGGAGGCGCAGGAGGCGGCGGCGGCGGCGGCCGGGCGCGGGGCGCTGTCGCTGTGGGAGGTGCAGCTGCAGCTCGGTGGACCTCGGCAGCACCAACGGCACGACGCTCAACGGCGAGCGCGTGCCGCCCTACGAGCCGGCGATGCTGATGGACGGAGACGTTATATCGTTTGGGTTTTCCTCGCGCCGCTTCGTTCTGATGCGGGAGGGCGACGAGCGCAAGTGAGGCGAATATTTTTTTTTTTTTCACCGTTTGTTTTCTGATTAAAAAAAAAAAAAGAAACTGAATGTTGAAGATTCCTAAATGAATATCTACCTAGTGAAGTGCTTACAACGTAAATTGTCTCCCTCGCTCTCCTTTTTTTTTTTAAAATCTTGTAGAAAATGGAAACCGCCAACCGCTCCTCCTGTTGCTGCTCCATTCTCCCTTACACTGAAGCGACACTTTGCCTAATCCACCACAAGACGTGCACTCACCGATTACTTTGCAGTATCTACTCTTCGAGCAAAAATATCATTAACAAAAAGATATATTCGCTTCACCGCATTCATCATGGCCGTGCGCCCCTTCGACGGTGCCGCGCTGCTGGCGGAGCAGGAGGCGCTGCTCTCGTCCTCCAGCGCCGCCGACATCAACTACCTGCACTTCTTGCGCATTCGTCTCAGCGCGCAGCAGCGCCGCACCGCCCAGCGCAACCAGCAGGAGGCGGGCGGCGGCCGCGGCGGCAGCGGTGACGCTGTCTCCGACACCCGTGGCCGCAGCGCGTCCATAGAGCTGGAGGTTCCCATGTCGGCTGTCGGCGGCGGCCGCCGCCCGGAGCGTCCGCCGCCTCTCTGTCGACGAAACACCCGCGCTCGCCCACCAGCGCCGCGCCACCAATCATCCATACTACGTCGAAGCTGCGGCTGCGGAGGAGGGCACTCACGCGGCTGCTGAGGACGCCGACCAAAAGCAGCAGCCGCCGCCGCAACGCTGCCCCCCGGCCGCCTCCGCCTCCGCCTCCGCTGCTGCCGTCAACCCCCACGACGAGCGCCCCGCGGTGGCCGGCGGCGGCGGCGGCGGCGGCGGCGGGTGGACGGAGGAGTATCCGCCGGACTACGTGCCTCCTCACGACGCAAACACCAGCGACAGCGGTCTGCGGCTCCCCCGGGTGATGAGGCGGCCGCCACCGACGACGAGACGGATGGACTGTCCGTACTGCGGCCGCCGCTTCGCCGCCGACCGCATCGACAGGCATGTCGAGATCTGCTTCCGCAGCGCCCAGCGGGAGGCGCAGCGCCGGGCCCGCGGCGACGTCGCGCGGCAGCAGCGGCTCGCGGCTATATACGGCAGCGCGGCGCCGCCGCCCGAGCTCGCCAACGCGCGCCCGGCGACGGCAGCGGCGGCGCCCACCGGCACGGCGCCTTCCAATAGAAGGGCGGGCGGCGGGGCGGACGTTGGCGACGGCGCTGAGGGCCGCAAGGAGCCCAAGTGGAGGGCGCAGAGCGCGCAGCTGCGACGGGCGATGGGTGCGGACGGGGGAGGAGGCAGGCGGCGGCGGCGGCGGAGCCCGTGGACGACCGCGTGCCGTGTCCCGGGTGCGGCCGCCGGTTCGCGCCGGAGAGTGCCCCGCGACACATCAACTTTTGCACTAACCGCAAGAAGTAAGAGGAAGCGGATGGGGAGTAACTGAGCTTACTTTCTTCTTTCCCCCCTGCCATCTGTTTTGTCCTTTGCGACTATTGTTGCTATAGATCATCGTGTTTTTTTTTCCCCCTTCTACATCGGTCTTTTATCTCTAGAATTGCTTTTGAAAGTGTATAGCGAAATTTAATTTTGAATTCCTTTCTCTGACATTTTTATCGCCTGCAAGCGTATTGAATGTCTTTTATTCTGTGAGTTGTGGAGACTAGAATCAGGATTCTCTTCGCAACTTGCGGCTCCGCCTGCTCGCCCTTTCGTTGGAGCTCATCTATCTTCTCCCTCTCTCAATCCCACCACCAGCAGCACCAATTGAATTCCTCTTTCTCTCTAGCACTCAAACACCAAATATTAATTGATCCAATATCGTTTCCTAAGCTTTTTACAGCCTAAAATCACTCCCATTCCACTTCTCCTCCCCCAAATGGCTACCCACCCCCATCAAGAGTACGAGAAGATCCCCTTGGCGGAGCGGCAGGCGACCTTCAAGGCGGCGCTGGACGAGATCGGCGCGCTCGGCATCCCTGCCAAGGACTTTGTGCGCGACCCGGCGAAGCTGCGCAAGAGCTACAGCCTGGACAAGTCGAGCCACGTGCCCTCCGTGCCGGTGGCCGCCGTCGCCCCAGGCACCATCGAGCTCGTCGCGGCCGTGGTGAAGATCTGCGCCAAGACACAAGCTCCCCATGACGCCGCGCGGGGGCGGCACGGGGCTCGAGGGCGGCTGCATCCCGTACGCCGGCGGCCTTGTCATCGACACGGGGCGGCTGCAGCGGCTGGAGATCGACGCGGACAACGCGTGCGTGTGGGTCGGCGCGGGCGTGACGAAAGATGGCGCTCAACAAGGCCGTGCAGAAGAAGGGCTTCGTCTTCGGCCCCGACCCCTCCTCGAACCCGTGCGTGGGCGGGATGGTGTCCACCTCTGGGAGCGGCATGTGCACGCTGCGGTACGGCACGACGCGCGAGAATGTGATCTCGCTCAAGGTGGTGACGCCGCAGGGGGAGGTGGTGCAGACGCGGCAGGTGGTGCGCAAGTCGTCGGCGGGGCTGGAGCTGACGCAGCTGTACATCGGGAGCGAGGGGACGCTGGGGATCGTCTGCGAGTGCTGCTTCCGGCTGTTCCCGCTGCAGAAGCACAGCGCCGGCGGCGTCGCCAACTTCAAGACGGCCGCCGACGCGGTGAGGGCGGTGGTGGCGCTGAAGCAGGCCGGCGTGCCGCACACGATGCTGCGCTGCGAGATGCTCAACGCGGGCGGCGTCGCCATGACCAACAGCTTCAGCAAGACCTCCCTCACCGTCGCCCCGACCGTGCTGATGGAGTTCGTCACCAACGACGGGCGCCTCCGCGACACCGCGCGCGACTTCAAGTTTGTGCAGAAGATCTTCAAGGCGCACGGCGGGTACAACGTGCGCTACCTGCGCGACGGCAAGGCGATGGACGCGGTGTGGTCGGCGCGCCGAGACTGCCTCTTCGCGGCCATGTGGGCCGACAAGGCAAAGGGCATGCAAAAGATCGTCACCACCGACGTGTGTCTGCCGCTCTCTGCACTCGCCAAGAGCGTCGACGAGACGGAGAAAGACTTCGCGGACCACAAGTGGCCGTGCCTCATCTGCGCTCACATCAGCGACGGCAACTACCACTGCCTCATCCCGTACAGCAGCGAGGCCGACTTCAAAACCGCGCGCGCGCTGGAGACCCGCATGGTGGAGCGCGCGCTGGCGGCCGGCGGCACCATGTCCGGCGAGCACGGCGTCGGCGTCGGCAAGGTGCGGCACGCGGTGGCGGAGCACGGCCAGGCGCACGTGTGCGTGCAGGAGACGATCAAGAAGGCGCTCGACCCCGACAACCTGATGAACCCCGGCACCTTTTACCCGTCGCAGCAGAAGCTCTACCCGACCGCGCATCTCTAGCGGTAACGCCACGTGATGCGCCGGGGGCTGAGCTGAGGGTGCGCACGCACCACTCGCCGTCTCCGCTTTCTCCTCTTATTGAAAACTGACAATTCGCTTTCTCCCTCTCTCTCTCTGTCTTTTTTACGTCGTCTGTCTGTTTTATTTTTTTTTTCCACCATTAGCGTTCATTTCCACTTTCTGCGCAGTCACACAACTGCCTACAATACACACACAAACACATATATCTTCTTCTCTTTCCCTTCTCCCACCCCTCCCCATCCCCTTTGATGAGCGTCTTCTTTTCCTTTCCTTCACCTTGGCGATGCCGTCTTTTGCTTTCAAATGCAATTAATGTCACCTAACTTTGCCAGAAATTTATCTTCCTGGTCTTGTACACGAATCGACCCAGTGCACAAGGCCACTGTTACTTTTTCTTACCCGTTCTCATATACCACACCATTGTGTTGACAAGGCCCGCATTTTTTTCTTGGCGCATTGCTTTTACTTCTTTGATTTTATGGCCGTAGTGCACATTATGTTTTCTCTGCTTCCTCTATCCCCTTTTCACTCTTCACTTCCCCACTACTTCTACTGTCTTTTCCACCTTTTCATAAAACGAACAACAAACAGCACGCACTACAAAATAAGCACCAACCAGATTGAGTCAAACGAATACTCTGATAGAAGAACAACCAACCACTACACACAGACGACGCACATATACACACAAACTTTTGTGCACCCTCTCATCGCTTTAAGCACCCCGCACCACCCCAACACACACACACACACAACACTTCCGTGCTAATGCCCTTTTGGAAGACGTTTGTTGTCACGCGCCCCGAGGTGGACGACGACGACCTGCCGCTGCCGGAGCACCGCATCTACGACGACGAGGGCTTCGAGAAGACCATCGCGCGCGCCGTCGCCGCCCGCCTCAGCCCCGCGCGCGCCGGCCGCTCCCCCAAGTCGGCCCCCCGCTCCCCCGCCAAGCGCGCCGCCGACACCGCCGCCCTCGTGCACACGCTCCGCAACTCGCCCCGCGAGTCGCCGGCCCCCGCCGCCGCCTCTGCCGCCGCCTCCGCCGCCAGCGCCACCGGCCGCCAGTCCACCTCCAGCCCGCAGCCGCGCCTGAGCCAGCAGCCCGCCGTCACCGCCGCCGCCACCGGCCGCGCCCCGGCAACGTCCCCCGCCCGCCGCTCGGCCTCCAAGTCCAAGTCCAAATCGGCGCCGCGCGCGTCACCCGCCAAGTCCAAGTCGGCGTCGCCCGCCCGCCGCGCGGCCTCCACGTCCAAGTCCGCCTCCCGCGCGACGCCCGCCAAGTCCAAGTCCAAGTCCAAGTCGGTCTCCAAGGCCAAGTCGGCGACGCCGCAGAAGCGCGCCTCCGCGTCGCCGGCCAAGAAGAAGGGCTCCTCCCCCGCGCGCAGCCCCGCCGCCTCCTCCAGCCCCGCCGCCCGCCGCCCCACGCCGACGCCGACGCCGTCGCCTAAATGGACCGTCGTGCAGCTCAAGGAGTTTGCCAAGGAGAACAACATTGCCGTCGCCAGCAGCGCCACCAAGCCGGTCATCCTCTCGACCATCCGCGCGAATCTCAAGTAAGCAAGCAAGCACTCACGACCACGTGCCGCCGAGTGGGTCGAGGGAGGGAGAGGAGTTTTTCCTTTGTTGGGGTTGCGAGCCTTACTTGTGCATCTTCTTTCTCTTTCTCTTTCTCTTTCTCTGCGTGTGTCTCACACAGCACCATATGCTTAAAGGACTTGTGTACCATTACGTCTATTTGTATGATTGTATTTTTTGTTTTGAAATATTTCCCGTTGAGACTTTCATTGACAGCCGTGCAGAATACCGTATTTCAGTTTCGCTTTTCGTTTTTCGAGTCCATCACTTACTTCTCTTTGAAGTCTCTTCTTGTACCACCACCCATAGACTTTATTTTATTGTTCTTTGTTCTCTCGCCTTCCCTCTCTGTCTCCGTCTGCCTGTCTCACTCTCGCTCTCTCTGCGTGATTCATTTCAGCAACATTTTTAAGCATAGCCTCTCTCTTTCTCTCTCCACACCTTCAATAGTTGTATTGAAATGGTTCATGTAGGAGACATAATATTAGAGTGGATTGAAAGACTCAGAGAAAGAGAGAGAGAGGGGAGTACAGAAGCACCTGTAATTTTGCTGTATGCCCGAAACTTCTTCTACTTCCTATTGTACCCTTTTGTTTCCGTTAGATTCATGTTTCCGAGCTTCTATTCGGTCATTCATCGATGTGAAGAAAAAAAAAACGAAATACTGCCGTTTGCTCACGTTGAAGGGATCAACGGAGGGCGGCCTGTCGGAAGTATTAAATTAGGAGGTTGTCTTCAAGGAGCACATTGTCTAGCGTGTGAGAGAGATGGAGAGATGGAGGAATTCACTGCTGCATTGAAGCGTGTGCTCTCCTTCCGCTCTTGCCCCTTTCATTTCTTTTCCTCTCCCTTCCTTTGACGTCTTCCGCGCGCTGACGTGTGACTCACTTCATTCTGTTCTAACATGATGATATCTTTTCTATTCGAAATCTTTTTCAATGCTATTCCTCTTACTCCGCATTTTTTCTTGTTTCTATACAATTCACCTTCACAAAAGCGTAGCCGAATTCTTATCAGGAGTGCTCTTCACTCATTATCATAGATTCTTGACTTTAATCATTTTCTACAACCACGGATATCCCCCCCCTTCCTCTCATAATAGTCATGTCTTCACCCACCAGCAACGCGCCCGCAGACGACTACCCTCTGATTGTCGACACGACCAGCACGCGTTACGACGTGGTGCGCACCGGGGCGGCACTCGCCGGGTGGGTCTGCCTGGGCGGCAACGACAACAGTGGTGAGGAGAGCGACGATGCAAAGAAAAAGCCGCCGCGCACTCCAGTAGTGTCTGCGGTGTGGCTGGACAAGAGTGTACTGCCGGCGCGCGTGGCGGGGCTGCCGGCGCACCAGCGGCTGAACCACTTTGTGGGCATGGCGGCCGTCGCCCGCAAGGCGGTGCTGTTCCGGCGTCTGATGCGGGCGCGAGCGCTGTGCCGCCGCCGCGCCTCGGGCTCCACAGCAGCGCCACCAACAACAGCAGAAGTCTCCTCCTCACCCCCCGCGGCGGCGGCGAGTTCTGGGCCGCAGCTGCTGCTCGACGCGCTCTCCTTCGCGCCGCAGAGCTTCAGCGCCCGCAGCGACGCCGCCGCCCTCGACAGCTACGTCGAGCGTCACCGTGCGGCGTCCCACACGGCACCGCCGCCGTTCTACATTCTGAAGCCGAACAGGGGCTGCGAGGGGCGCGGCATACGGCTGACGCCGGACCCGGTGGCGGCGCTGCGCGAGTTGGCCGCCGCGGACGCCGCCGTCGCCGCCGCGACCGCCACGCGCGAGGCGAAGATGCTGGCCGCCTCGCCCCCGTCCTCCCCGAAGCCATCGGCCGCGGCCGCCATCGGCGACGACGTTCTTGTGCAGCGCTACGTCGACGACCCGATGCTGATCGACGGCAAGAAGTTCGACCTGCGCCTGTACGCGCTGCTGGTGAGCGCGGCCGCCCCCGGCAGCGCCGCCCGCCCCGCCGCGGCGGTGGAGGACTTTGGCCTGTTTCTGTACCGCGAGGGGCTGGTGCGTCTGTGCGCGGCCGACTACGCGCCGCCGACGGCCGACAACTGCGGCGAGCGCAGCGTGCATCTGACCAACTACGCGGTCAACAAGCGCTGCGCCGCGTACCACATCGCGGAGCCGGGCGCGCACGAGGGGGGCAGCGGCGGCGGCGACCACGACGACTCCGCTGGCGACGGCCAAGACACGGGCTACAAGCGCGACCTGCGCTTTCTCGCCCGCCACATCGACAGCGGCGCCGCGGGGCCGCATCTCGCGGGGCGGTGGGGGGACATCCGGCGGCGCATCGACGCGTGCGTTGCGCTGACGATTCTGTCCGGCGGCGACGTGCTGCGGCGGGAGCTGCTGGGCGCCGGCGCCGCGCGGGGCCACCGGGCCGACGGCCGCGGCTGCTTCGAGCTGCTGGGCTTCGACGTGATGCTGACGGCGGGCGGCGCGCCGGTGCTGCTGGAGGTGAACCACTCGCCGTCGCTCTTCTGCGAGAGCGCCTTCGACGCGGCCGTCAAGTCGGCGCTGCTGCGCGACACGTTTGCGCTGCTCGCGACGCACCTCCCGCCGCCGGCCGCCCACCGGGGGGACGCGCGCCGCTACGCCGAGCTCATGGCCGCCGGCGCCGCCGACATGCGCGCCGCCGAGGACGCGCTGGGGCGCGAGGAGTGCGCGGCGAACGGTTTCGTGCGACTGCTGCCCGAGTATGGGCGCGCGGGCAGCGGCGGCGGCTGGACAGCGGAGGAGCGGCTGGCACAGGAGTGCATGCTCGGCATCTCGCGAGAGCTGCGGTGATGTTAGCAACTCTGCTTTCGTTGCTCTTTTGTACTATTAGAACTAACTAGATGATTGAAAGAAAACCGAATAAACGATTGATAAAAGGCAAAAAGTATTGTCTCTCTGATAATGCGCATGCGTCATTTCTTTTCCATAGCTCAACTGGTTTACTGCGCCTATCATCCAGCTCCGCATGCAGAACTTCCACTTGTTCTCATTCTCCCTCTTCTCTATCCCCTCTCCTCCTGCTCTTTCTCTCTCTATCTCCCCTGTATTCCGTTATATTTAATAATAAAAAAGTGTAGCATTAGCACATAAATTACTTTTCGTACTATTCAACGTCAACAAACGCACGATAACATTGCCCCCCCCTTCTTTCCATGCCCTCCTCCTCCTCGTCCTCTGCGACGGCGGAGGCTGCCAAGGCGCGCAAGCTGGCCAAGTACGAGGCGATGCTGAAGCACATGGTCCCCGGCACCACCATTGAGGACCTCATGTCCTCCTCAGACGACTCCGACGACGACGCGGCGGGCGGGGCGGGGGCGCCGCGGCAGGCCAACCGGCAGGGCCCCGCCACCTCCCTCGCCAAGTTCCAGCCGGCGCAGCACACGCACGCCGACCCCGGCGTCCTGCGGCGCATCTTGGCGGACGACTACTATGACGACGACGCCGGCGTCGGGGGCGGGAGCGGGGGCGGCGGCGCCTCGCGCGCCAACCAGCGCGTGCTGAGCGAGCTGCACGACGCGACGATGCCCGCCTCACGCCGCGTGGACCGTTCGGAGCGCGCGACGACGGAGGGTGTCATGGACCCCCGCACGCGGCTGCTGCTCTACAAGCTCGTCAACAGCAACATCCTGCGCGAGGTGCACGGCTGCGTGTCGACCGGCAAGGAGGCCAACGTCTACTACGCCGTCGCCGGCGACGGGTCGGCCGCCGCAGTCAAAATATTCAAGACGTCGATCCTCGTCTTCAAGGACCGCGATCAGTACGTGAGCGGCGAGTTCCGCTTCCAGCGCTACTGCAAGAGCAACCCACGCAAGATGGTGCGCACGTGGGCCGAGAAGGAGGCGCGCAACCTCGGGCGCCTGCAGGAGGGCGGCGTGCTGGCGCCGGCGGTGCGGCTGCTGCGCCAGCACATCCTCGTGATGGAGTTCCTGGGCGAGGACGGCTGGCCGGCGCCGCGCCTCAAGGACGTCAAGTTCCCCTCGATGACGGTCATCGACGCGTGCTACCTCGACCTGTGCTGCACGATGCGCAAGATCTACGGGCGCTGCCGCCTCATCCACGGCGACCTCTCCGAGTACAATTTGCTGCTCTACCGCGGGCGCGTCGTCGTGATCGACGTGTCGCAGTCGGTCGAGAGCGACCACCCCCGCGCGATGGACTTTCTGCGGCGTGACATTGTCAACGTCAACGCCTTCTTCCGCTCCAAAGGGCACCCGCGGCTCTTCCCCCTGCAGGACCTCTTCCACTTTATCACGGCGCCGCCGGCGGCGCGCGGCTGGCAGCGCTGCAGCGGCCCCGACAACAGCGACGAGATCCTCGAGCACCTGCGTGAGATGCAGCAGCGCGTGACGGCGCAGCAGCAGGACTCCACCAGCGCCGAGCGCGCCAAGGTGGACGAGCAGGTGTTCCTCAACATTGCGGTGCCGCGCAGCCTAGCCGAGCTCGGCGACGCGCGTCACGCACAACCCGGAGATCACCCCGTTCGTGCGCGGTATGATGGCGGACAGCCGCGACGAGGCCGACGAGGGCGGCGGCAGCGACAGGGACGAGGAGGAGGACGAGGATGAAGAGGGAGAAGAGATGGGGGACGGGGAGGAGGAAGAGGAGGGGGAGGAGCCGGAGGCGAACGGCCGTAAGAGGCGCGCGTACATCCCCCCGGAGCCCACGCTCGCCTCCATGACGCCGGAGCAGCGCAAGGAGCACAAGAAGGCCGTCAAGCCGCCAACCGCGAGAAGCGCGCAGAGAAGAAAAAGAAGAATGGAGGCAAAAAGGGCAAAAAGTAGGGACGCACGCGTCGTTGTCTTCATTTTTCCTCCTCTGTACTTTTTTCCTTTTGATGCTTCATCATGTGCGTGTATGCGTGCGTAGATACATGCATCAATATATATATTTATATCCACCCTGCTTCTCTTCCCCTCTCTTTTCAATCTGCTCTCGCTGCTTGTTTCTCTTCATTCTTTCTATGACCATTCTTTTCACGCTGAAATGAAGGTCGTATTTTTAAAGGAAAACATATAAAAGAGGGAAGGAAATAGCTTCCGCTCAAATGCTTTATTACTACCCCCACCCCCTCCACCAGTAATCACGCCGACATTAGTGATGACGCATAACCTTACTTCGTATAACTTTCGATTAACTTCTTTTTTTTTTATATATACACGTAAATAAAATTACCCCATACGCTCCGTAGTGCTTCAATGAGTCTTTAAGCATAGAGTGAATATACAGTGTATCTCTTTCTGTTTGTTGTCGGAGAGCACTTGGTCAAGCGACACAGGTGATATGCATACATTGCATCTTGTAGGTACACTGAGACCATATTGAAAATAAAAGCGTATGAAAGAAGATGTCCTTTTTTTTTTTTCCGTACGACTCTTTCGACAGTGGGTTCTTCTGAAAAATGTTTATTTGCTGTTTTCTTCTCTTAATGTGTTGATGACCGGCACCAAAGCTATGAGCTCCCCCATTGCCCCACCCTACCCCTTTTCTGTATATACTCTCACAAAAGGAAACTATCACCACAAACAGCGGCGCACACACACAAACACACAAAAGCATACTACTCCTCTCACTTTGGGTTTCCTCGTTGAGAAACCCAAACAACAACGACAACAACAGCCAAGAAAGCACACAGGATTTAGCTCTCTCTCTCCCCACCAGAGATGCTGCGGACGACGCGGACGCGGCTGCTCTTCGACCAGCTGGCGCGCACGAAGCTGGGGGCGGAGGTGCTGGCGCAGACGCGCAGCGAGATGCGTCACATTGAGCGGCAGGACAACGCCCTCGTGCGCCTGCTGACGCGCCGCCGCCCCATCGACTATCTCGCCATCGAGATTGACGGCCCCGTCACAAAAGAGCTCGACCCGTCCTTCCGCTACGCCAAGCTTGCCTTCACGGTGCTTCTCTGCGCCCCCGTCGCGGCGTGGCTGCTGTCGGGGCGGATGAAGCCGACCTACTATTTGCTCGTGCCGACGGGCGTGCTGCAGGAGGAGAAGTACTGGCGCATGTGGGACTTTTCGCACTGGGCGGTGGTGCTGGCGGGGCAGCTCTTTGTGCTGGTGGTGCTCTACGATCTCTCCGTGTACATCCGCTACCCGTTCTTCGCGCGTGTGCTCGCGCCCGCGTACCGCCGCATGGGCTGGCTGCGGCCCACCCTCGTGCGCGGCGGCACCATCGAGGAGCTGCGCGCGGGCGGGAAGCACCCGCGGCCGCGGCCCCTCGGCCGTCCGCTGGGGGCTGTGAAGAAGGAGAAGAAGGAGGCCACCGCGGCGGCCGCCGCCACCGCCAGCAAGGCCGCACCGCACCCCTTTGGGAAGCCGAAGAAGTGATGAAAATGAAAAAGGGGCAGGAGAACAGGAAACAGGGGGCGTTTACACCGGGTGAGGTGTTTTTTTTCCCCTCTTCCCTTTTCGGTTATAATTCTGCTTATTGCGCCCCCCCCCTATGCTGATTCTTTTCTTTTTCCGTCTCTGCTTCTGCTGTCTCTCTCTTTCATTGTATCACTCGGGCTTCATCGCTTCACAGATTTTCTACCGTATTGTTTTCTCCGACATTATTGTCTACTGCTGCTCATAATCTTGTGCCCTCTGTGCGTCTGGATGAAGAAAGTGGATACGCGCGAGCGCATTGTGGTCCTCTCCCACCGAGGAGGTCTGACCGCGCGGCCCCGTGCTTCTCCCAGGGTTTTGTATACTTCTTGCTAATAACATCAGTGATAAATGTATCCATAACATGTGCTGCTACTGATTCTGCTAACTGCATGCAATTCTGCTCTTAAGAATTAAAAAAAAAAAAACAACACATCGTATATATTTACATTACAAATACCCAGATATCGAACGAACACTATAGAGCACAAATAACGTCCCACAGAAACGATCGAAAAACAACAATAAGAGAAAATGATGCATTACGTTCCTCCCGACTACCTCGTCAAAAAATACGGCGCCATGCCATCCGACAAGAAGAAAAACGAAGCCCCACCAGACCTCCACCACAGCTTTGAAGACATGAACACGGGCAACCCCTATCCTGCCCCGCAGGCACAGGCAAGCGCGTACCCCGCGCCGCAGCCTCAGGCGCAGCCCCGGCCTCCTCGCCCTACCCCTATGCTGCCCCCGCCACCAGCGCTCCCGCTCCCGCATACCCTCCGGTGCCTACCCAGCAGCAGCAGCCGCCCCGGCCAATCCGTATGCCCAGCCTCCCCCTCAGCAGCAACAGCAACAACAACAGCAGCAACAGGCGCCACCGCCGCAGCCGTATGGCGCGTACCCTCAGCCGCCACAGCAGCAGCAGCAGCAGCAGCAGCAGGCGTACCAGCCGCCTCCACCCCAACAGCAACCATATCAGCAGGCGTATCCCCAACCGCCTCACCAACAGCAGCAGCCACAGCAGCAACAACAACAGTACGGCCAGCAACCACCACCTCTGCAGCAACAGCAGCAGTACGCGCAGCAGCAGTACATGCAGCCCCAACAACAGCAGCAGCAGTACATGCAGCCGCAGCAACAACAACAATACGGGTCGTACCCTCAGCAGCCGCCGCCGGCGCAGGACGCTGCGGACGCGATACGCCTGCACACGGTGCAGTTCACCAAGTCGAGCGCGCAGGCGGCGTACCTGGACCACCCGTCGGTGCCGCGGCTGCTGCCGGACGCGGTGCTGGAGGACATGGAGCGTCCGCTGCGCTCGCCGCCCTTCATCACGCCCTCGCCGCGGCGCTGCGTGCGGCCCACCTTCGAGGTGCTGCCCTCCTACGAGGAGCTGGCGCAGTCGCTGCAGCTCCCACTCGGCGTCACCGTCACCCCGTTCGCGGAGGGGGTGGAGGTGCCGCTGGTGGACTTCTCGACGCTGGGCAACCGCATGGTGCGCTGCCGCAAGTGCGCCGCGTACATCAACCCCTACACCACCTTCACCGACCACGGCCGCCGCTGGCAGTGCACGCTGTGCCGCAACCTCAACGACATCCCCGCCGAGTACTACTGCCCCCTCAACTCCGCCACCGGCCAGCGCAAGGACCTCGAGGAGCGTCCGGAGCTCACGCACGCCGCCGTCGACTTCGCCGCGACCCCCGAGTTCCTGCGCCGCCCCCCGCGCCGCCCCGCGCAGGTGCTCGTGCTGGACGTGTCGCACCAGGCGGTCGTGTCGGGGCTGCTGGGGAACCTCTGCCGCGGGGCGCTCGCGGCGCTGGAGCAGATGCGCGGCGAGGACGCCATGCACCTCTCCGTGGTCGCCTACGACAGCACCGTCTACTACTTTAGCCTCAAGGAGGGCCTCTCCGCGCCGCGCATGATCGCCGCCCCGGACGTCGTGGGCGACGTGTGCCCCGTCAACGACAACTTCCGCCTGGAGCCGGTCGAGCTGCCGTGCGCCCTCACCGAGCTGCTGGTGCCGGTCGCCGAGAGCTACGGGCTGCTCAAGACGCTGCTCGAGTCGTTGCCGACGCTCTTCCAGGACAACCACGACGTCGGCTGCGCCTACGGCCCCGCGCTCAACGCGGCCATCACCATCGTCGGCGCCTCCGGGGGCAAGATCCACACCTCCCTCGCGTCGCGCCCGTCGTGCGGCGACGGCAAGCTCGCGAGCCGCGGCGAGGGCTTCGAGAAGCTGTCGAACCAGCCCAAGGAGTACACCCTCTGCGTCGCGGCCAACGACTGGTACAAGCAGCGCGCGCTCGCGTGCTCCAACAGCGGCATCTCCGTCGATATCTACGCGGGCAGCACCGCGCCGCTCGACCTCACCACCGTCGCGCCGCTCGCGCGCTACACCTCCGGCCGCGTGGTGCGCGCGACGACGGCGAACATGCGCGGCGTGCGGGCGCAGCTGCAGCGCGGCCTCACGCAGTTCCTCGCGTTTGACTCGATTCTGCGCATCCGCACCTCCGGGGGTCTCATCGTGCCCAACTTCTACGGCCACTGCCACGTGCGGGAGCCGGACCTGCTGGCGCTGCCGGTCGCGACCTGCGACTCGTCCTACTCGGTCGAGCTCAAGCTCGGGCCCAACTTCAAGGGGAACTTCGCCTACGTGCAGTTCGCCGTTGTGTACGTCAACCGCGACCGCGAGAAGCGCATCCGCGTGCACACGCTGCAGCTGCCCGTCAACGCCTCCATCGGGCGTGTCGTCAACGGCATCGACGGCCTCGGCGTCGCGGCGTTCTTGTGCAAGATGTGCGTCGACCTCGCCGGCAGCGGCCCCTTCGCCGCCGCGCACAAGAAGACGGAGGAGCGCCTCGTGGCCGCGCTGCGGGCCGTGCGCCGCGAGCTGGCCGCCCGCGCGGTGCCCGTCGGCGCGGGGCAGATGCCGCTGCCGGAGAGCCTCCGCTACGTCCCGCAGATCGTCAGCGGCTTCCTGCGCGACGCGGCGACCGGCCTCGCGACGGTGCGGCCGCTGCCGCCGGACGAGCGCGTGGCGGCGATGGCGGCCGTCATGACCGCGCCCCCGGAGGCGGCGTCGGCGCGGTACCTGGGCTGGACGGTGGTGGCCTACTCGGCGCGCTACGAGCTGGAGCAGCTGCCGCTCTACGCGCCGGCCAGCCAGAGCAGCGTCGACTTCGAGGGCGCCGCCTTCATCAACACGGGCGACACGCTCGTGCTGTGGTACAGCGACGCGCTGCACCCCGACATCGTCGCGGCCCTCGGCCTCCCGCGGCCCGCCACCGCCGCCGCCCAGCGCGCCGCCGAGACGCTGCTGCCGCTCGACCCGGAGCGCGTGGCCGCGTGGAAGCAGCGGCTGGACGGGATGGTGCTGGCGCAGCGCGCGCTGGTGGCGCCGGGCTTCTGCGCCGCCGTCGAGCCCTGCGTCAAGGGCGACCTCGTCTACGAGCCGGCCATCACGCGGGGCATGACGGAGGACGAGGTGCGACAGCTGCCCTCCTACTCCACCTTCCTGCGCAAGATCTGGCAGGAGGCCTCCGTGGACACCAAGAAGTAGTGGTATGTATGTGCGTACACTGCACAGACTACGGCCTTGTCCCCTCTCCCCTCTTTCTATCTCTGTGTCTGTTCCACACGCGTTACTTTTGATACTACTACTACTACTACTACTACTAAGAATAACCATGAAGAATAACCATGCTACACAACGCGATAACGCCCTCTATCAGAATGCATCTTTGTTGCTGTTACTCAAGAACAGCCCCCCAACCACTATCGTTGACCCTCCCCACCACATAGTTTATATTACTCTAAAACTGTATTTGTGCTAATCATCTTGCGATTTCATCAAAACAAAAACATAAACAAACATAGTGCTTAAAAAATAAACGTAACCCTACCTTAGTGTTCCTCCAAAGAGGAGGTGATTAATGTGTGATGCGGGGACCGTTTTTCTTTTCTTTACTGACAAAGTTAGAACAGCGACACGCAAGCGAAATGAAATTGTCAAGAACAAACATCATGTTGGGATACGTCACGCAAGAGGCTATCTCAATTACATTCACGTACGTGCGCTTGATCGGCTCACCTCTCTCCCCAATTTTATTTGATGTTCTTCTTTTCCTTTTTGCCTCCACTCCACTACCACATCACTTTTCATCGAGAAGTACAACACACATCATACCTACAGTAACTGAGAGCTCAGACCCTAAACGTACACGTAACGGCAATCTGAACTCAAATCACTTCTGAAAGGAGACCCCCCCCCCCCACCCCTTCAACTTCTTCTTTCTTTCTTTTGTTTCTGTCTTAATTGACTAGTCACCCATGTCGGACACGGCGACGACAACACCCGCACACGCGGCAACGCCGAGAAGCACGCTGCACATTGACAATGAGACTTTGCGAAGTGTTCTGCGGCCGCATCAGACCTCGGCGCTCCACTTTCTGTGGCGCCGCCTGGTCGACCTCGGGCTCTCGCACTGCCTGCGGCAGATGCGCGCGGCGGGCACGACGGCGGAGCAGCGGGCGGCGCTGGCGCGGGAGGTGTACGGCGCGATCCTCGGGCACTCGATGGGTCTCGGCAAAACCTTCACCGCCCTCAGCTTCCTCCTGCTGCTGCAGCGGCATTTGTACGACGAGGGGGCCGCCACAGCCGCCGCAGCGGGTGGGGGCGGTGCCGGCGGCTGCGGGTGCTGGTGGTGTGCCCGCGCAGCACCACTATGCAGTGGCGCGACTCGGTGGAGGCGTGGGTGCGGCCGGAGCTGTTTGGGCGGGCGACGCTGCCGGTGCGCACGCTGCAGGGCCTCGACGCGGCCGCCGAGCTGCGCGCGCTGCGCCAGCACCACAGCGAGGGCGGCGTGCTGCTCATGGGCTACGAGGAGTTTGTGCGCACGCTGCGGCGCCTCGAGCGGGGCCGCGGCGAGGAGGGGGAGGAGGAGGAGGGGCTGGAGGAGGGCGGCGGCGCGGTGGGCCTGGGGTGGGTGCCGTCGCTGCTGGACGGGCTGCGGCCGCCGCTGCCGCCGCCGCTGGCCCCCGGGCGGCGCCATCCCCCGCGGCGCGTGGCGCTGGAGCTGCTGCTGGGCGCGGACGCCGTCGTGCTGGACGAGGCGCACCGGCTGCGGCGCTTCGGGACGGCGCTGGTGGGCGCGCTGGAGCGCGGGCTGCGGCGGGTGCAGCTGCGCCTCGCCCTCACCGGGACGCCGCTGCAGAACCACCTCGAGCAGTACCACGTGATGCAGTCGGTCGTGTGCAACCAGCGTCTCGACCTGCCCTACTTCCTACGGCACGTCGTTCGCCCGATCGAGCGCGGGCAGTGCGCCGACGCCTCCTACGCGCAGGTGCTCGAGATGACGCGCTGCGTCGGCGCCGTCCGCCACCTCTTCGGCAGCGTCGTGCACCACTGCGGGGCGGAGGTGCTGGCCGGGCAGCTGCCCCCGCGCCGCGACCTCGTCTTCTTCGTGCGCCTCGCGCCGGCGCAGACGGAGCTCTACACCAGCATGGTCCGCCGCTACAGCGCCGAGCACCCGCCTGGGCTGGCGCCGGCCGGCCGTCAGCAGGAGGGGCACGCCAACTCGGCGCTGCAGCTCTTCCACGAGGCCGCGCACGTGTGCTTCCACCCCGCCGTATGGGACCGGCAGCAGCACAGGCACGGGCGGGCGCGCGGCGATGACGCAGGCGGCCGGCGGCACGCTGCGCCACTGTTGGTTGCCGGAGGAGCGACAGAAATTGCCGGCGATGCTGTGGTGCAAGAGCAGGAGCAGGAGGAGGAGGCGTCGGAGGAGGGGGAGGAGCGGGAGGGGGCCGCGGAGGACGACGGCGGCTTTAGCCCCGCGGAGTCCGGCGCGCTGACACTGGCAGACTCGACGAAGCTTGCCTTCGCGGTGGCGCTGGTGCGGCATATTACGCAGGAGCTGCGGGAGAAGGTGCTCGTCTTCGCGCAGTACCGCAGCCACATCGACGCGCTGCGCTGGCTGCTGGCGGAGCAGCTGCGCGTGCCGCCGCCGCCGGTGCTGACGGGGCAGCAGACCGAGGCGGAGCGGCGCGCGAGCGTGGAGCGGCTGACCAAGGGCGACGCGATGGTGCTCATCTGCTCGCTGCGCGCCGGCGGCGTCGGCATCGACGCGTCCGCCGCGAACCACTGCATTTTGCTCAACGTGAGCTGGAACCCCACGGACGACTCGCAGGCGAGCTGCCGCTGCTACCGCCTGGGCCAGCGGCGCCCGGTGACCGTGTACCGCCTCTGCGCGCTCGGCACCATCGAGCACGTCGTCTTCTTCTACGCGATGCAGCGCAGCTGGATGCACCGCAAGATCGCTGAGGCGCGTGACCCCCGTCGGCAGGAGCGCCACGTCACCCACAACTACGCGCGCTTCCCGTGCGACCTGCCGCTCCCCGACGGCGCGGAGCGCGTGGGGGCGCTCGCAACCGCCTGCCCGCCGGCCGCGCGCGCGCTCGCCAGTCACCCCGCGCTGCGCGAGGCCGTCGTGTCCGCCATGGACGTGGGGTCGCTGCTGGAGGGGCGCGACACGGCGGAGGCGCAGGCCGCGCACGCCCTGGGCCGTCTGCGGCGCGCGCGCGAGCAGGAGGAGGCCGCGCGCCGCTCCGCTGCCCTCGCGGCACTGCCGGCGGCGTCGTCCACCGACGGGAGCCGCGCCGCGCGCCCGCTGACCGAGTGGGACGAGTGCGACGCAGAGCTGCAGCAGCTGCTGCGCCGCTTCGCGCGCGCCGCGTTCATGCCAGAGGAGGAGGGGATGAAGAAGAAGAGACGGGCAGCGGCGATGACGACGACAATGAAAGGTCACGGCGCGCGTTCCGCTGCGCCGCCGCCCTCGCGCAGGCGGGGGAGCTGGCGGCGGCCGCGCTGGCCGCCTCAGACGGGGAGGCGCCGCGGCCAGCGGGAGGGGACGACGCGGCGTGCGGGGCGGCGCTGTCGCTGTACCGCCTCGGCGTGCGCGTTGTCGTGCGGGAGACGCTGTCGGCGGCGGCGCTGATGCCGTGGCGCAACACGCTGCGCGGCCTGATCCCTGCAGGTGCCGCGCGCCGCCTGGGCCCTCGGCTGGCCCCGGGCGAGAGCCTGCTGGAGCACGTGCTGTCCCGCACGCCGTCGCGGCTGCTGCGCGGCATGGACGGGGAGGCGCAGGCGTACCTGTGCACGGAGCTCGGCTTCGCGCGGCCGCTGGAGCCGCAGTGCGTCGCGGTGGGGCTGCGGCTCGCGCTCGCCCGCGGCGGGCCCGCCCTCAGCGCCGAGGTGTCCGCGCTCCTCGCCGAGTCGAGCGCCTCTGCCGGCGGCGACGGCAGCAGTGATGGCGAGGACGGGGCCGCCAGCGATGTGCCGCCGTACGTGACGCCGGGGAGATGGCGGAGGAGGCGGTGGGGCGCGTGTGGCCGCCGTACGTGACGCTCGAGCTGCCGCCGCGGCCGTTCCGCCTGCGCCGGGAGGAGCGCCTGGCCGCGCACGCGGCGCGGGCGGCGGCGCGGCTGCGGTCGCGCGGCTTGCTGACGCTGGAGGAGGCGGCGCCGTACCTGGGCCTGGCGCGGCTGCCGCGCGGCCACGCGTGCGGGCACTGCCCCGAGTTCCTCGTCGTGCGGCGCGGCGCGGCGGTGCTGGAGTGCCCCAACTGCCACCGCAACTACGAGGCGGCTCTGGCGAGCAGCCCCCGCGCGCTCCACCACGCCGTGCTGTACCGGCTGTCGCGCCTCTGCCACCTGCTGGAGGCCGTGCCCCCCGGCGCCGCCCCGGGCGTCGCATCCGCCGCCTGGCCCCGCGCGGAGACCGCCGAGCGCGCGAGCGGGCCGGCCGCGGCGGCGCTGGAGGCGCGTCTGCTGCTGCTGCAGGCGGGGCGGCGGCGCGGCCCGGGGGCGGCGGGGGCGCGGGACGTTCGTGCGGCGCTGCGTGGCGGCCGGCGCGGACGCGCTGCTGCTGGAGCTCCCCGCGGCTCTCGTCGCGCGGCTGCAGCTGCAGGCCGGCGTGGAGCCCGGCGACGGGGCGGCGCTGCGGCGTCTGCTGCTTGCCAACTCGCGGCTGCTGTACGAGCTGAACGTGCGGCCGCGCGTGCGGGAGGAGGTGCGCGCGCACTTCCAGCAGCTCGTCGGCGGCGGCGGCGGCGGCAGCGGCGGCCTGCGCGAGCTCGCGTCGATGCCGCTGATGCTGCTGCTGCTCGGGCTCTGCAGCGCCGCGCGCCGCGAGGGGGTACGGCTGGCGCGCGAGCTGCTGGAGGGCGCCGCGGGCGACGGCAACGGCGCTGACGCCGCGACAACGACGACGGCTGAGATGCTGCTTCTGCGCTTTGTTGCCTCGGCGTGCGTCAAGCTGCGGCACGCGGAGCTGCTGAGGCTCCACCTGCGCCGTCTGGCCGAGGCGGCGGCGGCGGCGGGCCGGGCGGAGGAGGAGCAGCCCTCGCCGCCGTCGAGTCGCAGCAGCGACTCCGTTCTCTCGTTCCGCGAGGTCTCGTCGGACGGCGACGCCAGCACTGTGCCCTCGCGCGCGACGTCGGAGAGGACGGAGAGCGAGAGAGAGGCGTCGCCGCCCCCGGTGGTGCCGTCGCCGCTGCCGCTGCAGCGCCCCCCGCAGGCACCGTCCCCGTCGCTGCCACTGTACGTGCCCGTACTGGGCGAAAAGCGGCCGCGCGCGGAGACGGAGGCGGAGGCGGGGGAGGACGAGCGGGGAGAGGCGCCGCGGCGTGCCAGGGGGGCAGCCGAAGGATCGCCGGTCGGCGCTGTCCGCCGCTCCCTCTCGTCTGCCTCGCTGTCGGCGTCGGCGTCGTCGTCGTCTTCCTACAATGTGGTGCTGCCGTCCGACAACAGCGACGAGAGCTCCCAGCAGGCTGGCAGCAGCGCCGCGCGGTCCTCCCAACCCCGCTCCCCCTCCTCCTGCGCCTCCTCCGCCACCTACACCGCGACGGAGCCGGAGGCGTCCGGCAGTGCGTCCTCGCGGCCTTCCTCTGCCTCCTCCGCGTCCTCCGCGTCCTCGTCTGGGCGCTCCCGCTCGCACTTCTCCTACTTTTCGTCCCGGCGCGGCTCCTCCTCGGGCTCCTCGCGGTCGTCGTCGTTTGACGTCGGGAGCTCCGGCAGCGCCAGCAGCTACAGCAGCGGGGACAGCGGCCCTAGCTCATACGCGTCGTCGCCCACGCCGCCGCCGTCGCCGTCGCCGCCGCTCGCGGCACCTTCTTCTGAGTGCGGCTGCCTGCGGCCGAGGACATCGCCGCGCGCTCGGCAGAGCTCTATTGGCGCGCCTTCAGCGCCGTCTACGGCTGGACAAGCGTGCCCGCTGAGGGAGGCGGCGTGGCGGCTGGGCCTGCGCCCCCCGGTCCGCGGCTGCTGCGCGTCCTCAAGGAGGGCAGCGCCGACGGCCTGACGGTCACACAGCTGCTCGAGGACTTTGTGTCGAGGCTGATGGCGGTCTCGGCCTCTTTTCCGCTCATTAAACAGGGGTGATACCTGTCAACTTTTTTTTTTGCTTACTTCTCTCTTTTTGAAGATATTCTGCTCACTGAAAATGCCACATGCATGTATCCTGTAACGTGATTTTTGGAGGTCAATACATATTCTCTGCTCTATTTTTTTTTTTATTCGTCTTCTCTGTCGTGTGTCCGCGCACATGCTATATGACACTGTACTCCATCATAGCGTCTCGAATTTTTACACTCCTCTTCCCCTCCCCTCCTCTTTGTTCATGCTTGCCAGCAGCCACACACACATACACACGTAACATCAACGGAAATAAACAACAAGACAGTTTGCAGAAGCAGTGTCTCTCTGTGCACACTGATCTTGTTAGAAGAGATAGAACTCCAAAGCACACATAGACTATCGTCAGGCAGATGAGTGATTACGACGAAAACTCATTTGAGAGCGACACGGAGTCAGAGGAAGAGAAGTCGCAGAGCTCAAGCAGCAGCAACAATAGCAGCAAGCCGTCAGAGAAACAGGTGACGGTCGCCCCCGCCGCGGCCCCCACAGTCACTCCCGCCCCTGTCCCCGCTCCGGTCCCTGCCGCCTTTCCTACTGACGGTGGTGGCGACGGTGGCGGCGGTGGCGGCGGCAGCGCGCGGCCGTCGCTGACGCCGGAGGGGCTGTCGGAGGTGGCGGCTGGCGCGCTGCGCTCCGGCGTGTGGAGGGCGCAGAAGGACCCGACAAGCGGCAAGACGTACTACTACAACACCCTCACCAAGAAGACGACGTGGGACCTGAACCGGGAGCTGGAGGGGTCGAGCTCGGAGGGCACCCGCAGCCCGTACCTCGCGCGCGCCTCGACGGCGTATAGCGAGGAGACGTCCTACACCGACGATCGCAAGCACGCGGCGCTGTGGGCGCGCGAGAACACCGAGTACCAGGCGCTCGACGGCTTCACCGCCTTCGGCAGCCGCCCCTCCAGCGTCGCGCGCAGCAGCGTCGCCCCGGGCGACGGCCGCGCCAGCGCCGTCATATTCTCCGGCAGCGGCGGCGGCGGCCTGGGCGGCGGCGGCGGCGGCCTAGGCGACTCGGCCTCGGCGCACAGCCCCAGCCCTCACTCGCCGGGCCCGATGCCGCCCGCGCCGCCTGGGATTCTCAGCCCGCCCTCCATCGGCGCAAAGAGCAAGAGCAAGGACAAGGGTGGGTCGAACGGCGACACGGGCAAGTCTCCCACCGAGAGACAGCAGAGTGGCCAGCGCAACGCTAGCAGCAGCAGCAATAGCAAATAGCAATAGCGACGAGAGCGAGTCACATGGGCCGGCGCCGGCGGCGACAGAGCGGCGCAGACAGGGTCTCCCGCCGCAGCTGTCCCTGGGCGGTGGGGCCGCGGCCGCCACCAAGACGGGAGGAGAGGCGGGCAGCAGCGCCGGCTCCGGCGATCCGAGCAGCATCTTCAGCACGCTTTCGCAGCACCTGCGCGCGGGCCCGCCGCCGGTGTCGCCCGGCGCCCAGACTGCGTCGTACCTCCTGTCGCAGCCGCAGCCCTCCCTGCCGCTCCCTGTCTCCCCCTCCAACGCCAACGGCAGCGCGAGCCCTCCCTCTCTCGCTGCGCCCAGCGTGCCGTCCCCTCTCTCCGTCGGCAGCGGGGCCGCCGGCGGACAGCCCCCGCAGCCCGACGCGCCCCCCGCTCTCGCACCCCACCGTCCCCGCGCCGCTGACCATCCAGCTGCCGTCGCTCCCCACCTCCGGCCTCGCGCCGCCGTCGCCCAGGCGCGAGGAGGAGGAGGCCGCCGCTGCCGCCGCCACCGCCCGCGGGAGCGCTGACGGCTCTCTGCGCCGCCGCCACTGCTGCGCCGCGACGCCGACCCGTCCGCGGAGCGGCCGCGCGACTCGCAGCCGCCGGAGCCGCGCCGCCAGCATCCGCCGGCCGAGGACCCGAAGCTGGCGGAGCTGCGGGAGACGTCGGAGGCGGTCGAGCGCCTGGTGAACGCCTTCGCGCGCCTGCGGGGCTACGACCCGACGCCGCGGCCGCCGCCGCACGCGCAGGGCCCGCCCTCCGACTACGAGACGGCCAGCCTCGGCGACGCGCGCGCGCACCGCGTGGGGGCGCCTACGACCGTCAGCGCCGCCGCCGCCCGCCGCCGCCCGGCCGGCCCCGCCCCGCCCCCGCCGCTGTCGCCGTCGGCCGTCGCGGAGCTCACGCGGGAGGAGGCGCGGCGGCGCGCGGGACCGGCGGCGGTGGCCGGCGCGCGCGCGACAGCAGCCTACGAGGCGCTTCTGGAGGACGCGCTTCTGGAGTGCATTGTCGGCATGCTGGCGGCGGAGCGCGGCGGCGGTGCGAACGCTGTTGCTGTCGCCAGCGGCAACAGCGGATCAGGTCAAAGGACGGCTGGAGTGGCATCCGCCGCGCCGCCGCCCCGCCGCTACGAGCGGGTCAGCGCGGAGGACTTCAAGTACTTCAACGACACGCGCGCGCGGCGGGCGGCGGCCGGCTACCCCCGCGCGGGCCCCT
This sequence comes from Kentomonas sorsogonicus, assembly GCA_030347455.1. Lineage (NCBI taxonomy): Eukaryota > Euglenozoa > Kinetoplastea > Trypanosomatida > Trypanosomatidae > Kentomonas > Kentomonas sorsogonicus. Next base: position 61,229 of record JAQOSZ010000238.1, on the reverse strand, counting down.
CGCCGCTGAGCCTCTTCGACGGGGAGCTGCGCACCTTCGCCGACGACGGCGACGGCGACGCCGCCGCGAGTCTCTTCGACGCGATCCAGGAGTCGCTCGACCGCTACGTCTTCAGCCGCGTCGCCGGCAGCGGGTGCCGCGCGCCGCCGGGCACCGCCCCCGTCGCGCCCGAGTACGTGTGGGCGCTGCTGCTGGACGTGCTCAGCGCGTGCCGCGAGGTGCGCGACGCGCTGCCGGCCGACGGGACCGCCGGGGCGCCCGCGGCGGTGCTGCGCTACGAGGGCGACCCCGCGCAGGAGTCGCTGGCGCGCGCGGCGCTGCACTGCCTCCCCTTCGAGGCGCTGCGGGCGGAGGGCCGCACGCCGACGCCGTCGCTGTTCCGCCTCGAGTTTTGGGTGACGCGCGCGGCGATGCGGACGGTGCTGGACGCCGTCACCCACGCGCTGCGCCGCCACGTTGTCGCGCACGCCCGCGGCGCCGGCTGCGCCCCCTTCACCGCCGGCGCGGACCCGCTGGCCGACGTGCCCGCGAGCGGCCTCGTGCCGCCCGACCGCCGCCTGCTGCGCCTGCTGACGCCCGCCGCCGCCGCCGCCCACGCCCGCGCCCCCGCGCCCGGCGAGAGCGCCGCCGCCGACGGGGGCATGCAGCGCTACGTGCGTCGCAGCCAGCGCAGCGAGGAGGACGAGCGCGAGACCTTCGGCGTGCCGCCTGAGGCGCTCAGCCGCCTCGCGCTCGCCGCCTCCGGCGTCGCCACCGACGCGCTGGCCCGCCGCCGCACGGCAGGGGGCGCCGCCGACAGCGCCGCCGCGCCGCCCGGGGACGCGTACGAGGAGGCCGCGGCGGTGGCGGCGGAGACGGTGGCGGAGCTGCTGGACGACGCGGCGGTGCGCGCGGCGGTGGAGCGCCGGACGGCGGAGAAGCTGGAGCAGCGGGCGCGCGAGAGGGCCGCGGCCGCCCGTGCCAGGACCCCCGCCGCCGCCGCGGCCGCCCGCGAGCGCGCCATGATCGACAAGGCGGAGGCGGAGGCGGAGGCGGTGGTGCAGCGCATCCTGCAGGAGATGCGCGTGCAGTCCTCCCGCGGCGACTGACGGCGACTGACGGCGGCACTGTACATCTCCGTCCGCGTCGGCCCGGAGGGCATTGTGCGCGTTTTCTTCTTCGCAAAGCGGCGCTCTTCTCAACCGTTTTGCCTAAAGTCCCCACCTGCCTTGATTTGTGAACGCTTCATCGCCTTCGATCTTTTCGTTTCGTTTCGTTTTGTTTCGCCTATTTTTTTTTTCTGATTCGGCCTCTGCCCCTGCATAGATTTTACTGCACGCAGTCATAGATGGCACTCACCATTGGTGAAGCACGTAAGCACACACAACAACAAGATCAACAACAAGAAGAGGAACACGCACACAAGATCAAGCACACAAAGTGAGAGTCCGTACAGAAGCCAATCTGTATCGAAATGTTCCCGTATTCGACTGTGCCGATGCTCATTCAAGCGGGGGAATAGAAACCATAAAAGGAAACAATCAGCATCGCTTTATGCGAGTCTGTGTTGTAAGAAGAGAATAAAAGCGCATGAATTGCATCCCCACTGATCACAGAAGATGTGAAGCCGAAGAGGAGAATGCTCTGCTCCTCTGGGACACACTTCTATATCATTTCTTACACACAAAATAACAGCTTTCATCTCCTTCCCAACTTCTCCTTTTCGTGTGGCGAAGGTTTTTTTTGCCTTGCCCTGATTCAGCCCATTTTCTTTTTAAACAAGTAATACGAAACGTCTCGGAACGAACATATTGTCACCATGGGCCGCAAGCGGTTTCGGACGATGCAGGAGACGGCGCAGTGCCCGCGCATCTCTTCCTCCTCCTCCTCCTCTTCCTCGTCCTCCTCTTCCTCTGTCTTGTCGTCGCGGCCGTCCTCCCGGGACGTCTCCCCGCCGCCGGCCGACGGCCTCCCCCCTCTCTCGTCGTCGTCCTCGTCGTCCGCCTCGCCGCCCGCGCCGCCGCCGGCCGACTGGGACTGCGGCATCTGCGGGAACCTCAACTCGGTGAGCCGCCTCGAGTGCTTCCGCTGCGGCGCCAGCCACCGCGCCAGCGCCCGCGCGCGCCCCTCGCCGTGCCTGCGGGTCCGCGGCGCCCTCGGCGACGGCGCACCGTTCGGCGGGCTCGCGGCGGTGGCGGCGGCCGCGGCGGGGGAGGAGGGCCCGGCGGCGGTTGTGGCGAGCGCCCGGCGCGGCCGCGACGCGCTGCTGCTGTTCGAGGGGGAGGCGGAGGCGCGCCTGGCGCTGCTGCGCTGCCGCTGCCGCCTCGGGGGGTGCGCGGTGCGCTTCAGCTCCCGCCGCCCGCGCCTCCCGTCGCCGGCCGCCCCTGCGCCGCCGCCGCCCGAGAACCCTCTGCCGCGCTGGCTGCGGCCGTGGCGGTGGCGCCCGCCGGCCTCCTTCGCCTCCGCGGACGCCGAGCGCGGCGCGCTGGCGGAGATGGAGAAGCACTGGGAGCGCCTGACGGCGGAGCAGCGCGCCTACTACGACGAACGCGTCCGCGCCTCGCTCGTGGCGCCGGCAGCCGACACGGCCGCAGCGACGGCGGACGCAGCGCCGCACGCGACACCCGACGCGGCGCCGGCACCGACGCCCGCCCCCGCGGCGGCCAGCAGCGCTATATCAAAGCTCAAGGAGCGACTGGCCCAGCGGAAGGCACAGAACTCGTCCTCTAGCAAAGAGGGCGAGACAACCCCCGCCGCCGGCCCGCAGGCACCCCCGCAGGCGCCTGCGGAACCCACAGCCACCGGCAGCGCGGCCCTCTCAGCGCCCTCGCCGCCGCCGCGCTTCCTTGGCGTGCGGTGCCCTCCGTCGGCTGACGGCCCCCCGGGCGCCGCGCTAACCATTGCCGGGCTGCCCCACGCCGTGTGCGCCCGCGTGCTGCCCGCCGCCCTCGCGCGCTGCCGCCCTTCGCAGTGACCCGCCTACTTCTCCGGCTGCCCTGCGGGCAGCACTGAAGAGAGGAGCCTGCCTAGTATTCTGATGCATCCGTGCAGCATGTACTAGTGGATGACACACACACAAATATACACAGATGCAACTTAAAATGAAGAGAAGACATAAACGGATGCGAAAACGAAAGGCAAATAGAAACAAGCAAGCTGGATTGTTTTACATGACCCGTACTGCTCTCGACACGCGGCCTGTGCGGCGCAGCGGTTTCGCACTGCGTGCCCGCTACACCTGTGCAATTTTTTTTCATATGTATGCTGCCCCCCCCCCCTCTTTGTGCGACTTGCTCGCTTTGGCCTCGCCTTCTATACCTCCCCCCCCTCCTTCTCATACCACTTCCACCGCCTTCGTGCACTGCTCGCCAAGAAAGATTTATAGTGTCCGAGCGTGTTTTACCAAAGTCCTTCCCGCCCTCCCTCTCAATCTTTTTAGTTTAGTCTTTTAAAGGATTACGTGTCGCGTTACGTATTGCTGATTTTTTTTTTTTTGAAAGTATCTCTTTCACTTTTTTTTTCGTTTCTCTCGTTTCTCTTTTCTCTTTCTCTTTGTGCTTTCTCTCTTTTCCTTCATTGCTGCTCTCTGCTCTCCCGTCCTCGCGTGCTCTCTCCCTGCGCTTCCCTCCTCTTCTCTCTCCCTCTCTCCCTCTGTCCTACCCCCCCCCCCCCCACACACCCACACACCGAATGATGAGCGCGACGACGACGGACGCAAAGCGGCGGCGCGCGGGTGTGGCGTGGGGCGGCGCGGTGTGCGCGGCGGCCGGCGCGGCGGCGGTGCTGCTGGTGGCGGCGGTGACGGCGCCGGCCGGCGAGCTGCGCGCGGAGGGCTCGTGGCTGAGCGACCGGGCCGACGCGATGGTGGCGGCGGGCGCGTGGGGCGGCGCGGCGGCGGCGCACACCGCCGACTGCGACGCGTTCCTCCGCGGCGTGTGTGCCGACGCGGCGGCGCAGGAGCGGCTGCTGGCCGGCAGCGGCCTCGAGGCGGTGGTGCCGCGGCTGGCGTCCCCCCACGCGCGCCGCCTGCTGCGCGGGGCGGACCTCTCCCCGCGCGGCTGCGAGGTGGACGGCGACGCGGGCCTGCGGCTGATCTGGTGGTGCAAGCCGCTGAGCTCGCCGCTCTGCGCGTCGGCGCCGTGGCTGCCCGGGGGCCGCGCGGCGGCGGTCACGTACGGCGGCGGCGACGCGAGCGTGACGCTGCGCGTCGGGTGCCCGGTCGCGCGCAACTACAGCGAGCTCCGTCTGTACTTCCTGGCCGGCGCGGACGACGACGGCGCGAGCGTGGCCGAGTCGTACCTCTCGCCGTCCAACACCCACACCGCCGCGCGCGTCGCCGACGCCACCTGCGCCGACGCCGCCTCCGTGTGCGAGTCCGCGTACCGCCGCGCCGCGTGGTTTGACTTCAGCTGGTGGAAGGAGCCGCTGACGCTGGCGGCCGACGGCACGGTGCACGTGTGCGGGCAGGCCGGGCGCGCCTCCTACACCCGGCCCCTCGTCACCTGCACGCCCACCGCGGAGCCGGCCCCGCCGCTGCTGCCGGTGTGGGGCACCGCGACGGTGCGCACGCGGCGCCGCGCAGCCACCGACGTCTTCAGCGGGGAGGGGCCGCCGCCGTCGTACGCCGCCGCCGCCGCCGCGCTGGCCGCCGCCTGCGTCGCCTTCGCACTGGGGCTCTGCGCCGCGTGCTGCACCGCCCGCCGCCGCCGCTCTCCGGACGCTGCCGGCGTCTCCTTCGCGTTGCGACGGGACGACGGGGAGCCGCTCCTCGCCCTGGCACGCGGCGCCGACGCACCCGCGCCGACAGCAGCGCCGCTGCAGGAGCCCGCGAGCCCTTGCGTCCCCAGCGGCCCGCGGGAGGAGGCGGCGGAGAGGATTACAGTGGTGCTGGCGCGTGATGCCGGCGCGGACCCCGGCGGCGTGCGCGGCCCTGCGGTGCTGCTGTCGGCCGCCGGCGCCGCCTGCCTCGCGGCGGCCGTCCTTGCCGTTGCGGCGGCGGCGCTGCAGGGCGCGGCGTCAGTGACGGCGGAGAGCGAGCGGCCGCTGCGGCCCCCCGGCGTCGCCACCTACGCGTCCGGCCCCATTGACGCGACGACGCTCTCTGTGCGCGCGACGGCGCTGACGCACTTTTGCGTACTATGCGGCGTCGCGGCGGCGCTGCTGCTGGCCGGCGCGTCTATGAGCGTCGCTGCGTGTGTTTCTGCTCGCAAATAGGCTTGAGCAGTTGTTTTTCTTTCACTTTTTATTTTCTTTCCCCCTTTTTCGCGTCCTCTTTTTTTTTTTCTCTCTCTCTTTCCATCTTCCCCTCTACTCCCCTGACAGAGACGACTCCACCTCTCTCTGATAGGGTATTTACTTTTGCTTGCTGTAATTCTATTTGAAGTCCGATACTTGCTCTCCTTCCCTCTTTGCCCCATGTGTGTTTTAAACTTACCTACTTTTGTGCAGCGCTATCCAATCATTGACTTTTTCCCCTCCCATCTGCCGGCATCGTATCGAATAGTTAATATATATATATATATATCAGTATATTCTCTCCCTCTAGGAGGCTCTGAAGCAGAGATGAAGAGATTCAGATAAGATTCCGACAAGAAGAACGGTATCAACTGAATCAAACTCATTGCTGTTTGATCTCCTCCTGTCACTACACTTTGTGAAAAAAATCTTCAAAAAATAAATCAGTTAATCTCTCTCTTCTTCCGCTCCCCCCAATTTCTCGTATATTTCACTTTGTATGCCAGAGTGTAACACAATTTTTTTTTTTGCGATTTCGTAGCAAATCATATGTGATTGAATTGCAATAATATACACATAAAATGTGTAAAGAAGTAGAAAAAGTCAAAAAAGTTCAAGCCCCCCTCACCAGGAGAACGTAATGCTAAAAGTGGCTTGATAACTCATGTATTAAATTGTTATTTGTGTCCTGCTCGCGCTGATTTGATCTCCGACCACTCGTGCTTTTTTTTTTTTTTTTGCAGTTGAACTCGTCGTCTCCGGGCCCTTCGCTGCTATCCTCTGTGTTGCTTTGAGTGTGAGTGCATGCACTCTCTTTGCCTGCCACGTGGTTGCCTCTTCTTTCCCTACAACAATTCTCCTTATCATCACTCATTCATCCACATTCTAGAATACAACAACATCGTTTCTTTTCCACGCTTCATTTTGTCATAACTCTCATCCCGAATAGCCAGTCCTTTTTCTTTTTGATTTTGCTTGCTTTCTTTCCCACTTTCTCATTTTGTCCCCCCCCCCCGCTCTCAACTTTTCCTTTTTCGTGTGTCTCTTCACAGCTTTTTTTTTCCATTTATTAAAATTCCATTGACGTCAGGCGCATTTCCACCTCTTCCACACACACACACACACACACACACACACGCACGCGTCCTCTGTCCTCCGTACTCCTCCCTCCCATTCCCTCCCCCATTCTACACCCTCTCACGCTGTCATGTCGTCGCAGACGCGCCGCGCGCGCAAGTCGGTGGAGTGGGACGAGAAGAACCTCGCGGAGAACGCCGAGTACCAGCGCACGCACCCCGTACTCATGCACATCGACGAGCCCAAGACGCCCTACGTGCACATCACAGACGAGGAAGCCGCCGCGATGGAGAGCGACTCGTGGGACCCCGAGGTGAACCGCGTCGCGCGCGAGGCCAAGGAGCGCGCCCTGCACGACCGCAGCGGCGCGCCGGTGGCCCCTGTCAAGGGCGGCCGCCCGCAGCTCGCCGAGGGCACCGCCAGCGGGGAGCTCGCGCAGGCGCAGCACGAGAGGCAGTTCCGCCAGATGCGCTCCAAGGTCTACGCCGACGAGGGCGCCAAGTTCAAGGAGATGCTAGCCAAGCAAAAGAACGGCGGCGACTGAGGTGTGGGCTTGCAGGGGGAAGGGGGGGGGGAGTAGGGGCAAGACATGAGAGAGAGGTGAAGGGAAGAAGACGTACGATTCTGTAGGAAGAAAGATAGGAATCTCGCTTTCTCTGCTCTTTTTCTCTTCTTCTTCTCAACTGCCCCTTACCTTGCCACCTCTAGTTCCATATTTCTTGTGTCTCTTTGGCGCCTTTCATTATAACGCAATTTGGTGAAATTCCTTTCTACCATCTATAACTCCTGAGTTCTCTCCCTTCCCCCCCGTCCTTCGCCACTCTACCGAAAAAAAGAAGTGTCCGTCGACACTGCGGCACCTGTTCGTGTTAGTGGCTTCCGCCCCAGGGAGTTGTAGTCGACCATCAGCAACAACAGCTCCATAAAACATATTTTATTTGGAAGACAACAACAACAACAACAAAAACACACACAACCGAACTCAGAAAATACTCAGCATTCTTCATACACATGACATACAAACAACAGGCAGCATTATCACTATTATATATTGACACTTTCTCATACAAAAGAGAGAGAGAGCGAATGAAATGTGCAGTGAGAAATAACACACATTCAAGAGACAGAGTTTGAATTCGAAAGAATCAGGGGACAAGTTGAAATGCATATTCATGCTCCTCTTTCTCGTTATTCTTTCTCTGTTGTGCTCTCACCGAATATTCTTCTACATACTTCAAATATATATGTATTTACGCCTTCGCTTTTCTTGCTTTTTATTATTATTTGCTTCCATTCTTTTGCATGCGCAGACCGAACCTTCGTCGTTATATTAAACTGATTGTCATTCCTTTCTTTTTATTTGTATTTGAAGTGTCAGCAGCGCAAACTGTTTGTATTAATTACATCCACACACGTACACATACATATTTATAAATATATCTGCCCCGCCACGTGGGCCGTCAATTTCCCTCCCGCCTCTCCTTCCTCACTCTGTTTTTGCTCTTCTGGCAACATGATTATATCAATATTTAGTTTCTGTTTACTCATCCCTTCACCTTTTTTTTTCTGGGCTCATTTCGTTCTGCATCCTCAGTAGAGGAAAAGAAGCACCACTATGCGTATATGGAAATGTACTAGTAAACAAAAAGAAGAAGATCAAAACAATGATAAATATGGTGATACCGTATGAAGAAAACACGTCCATCAAGAAATAATGTGGCAATGTGTTATCTAGGTCATTCAATCTATGTGGCTCTGAATGATCGTATTCCTACGTAGCACATGTTCACCCTCGCAAGTTGCTACTCTTTGCTGTTACTTCCCCCCCCCCCAGTCTCTCTCTTTCTCAAGGAATATGTGTGCGTGCGCTGCCACAAGTGCTAATAAGAGCTCTACTACCCCCTAATGTGATACTTTTTCGTTTCCTGCGTACTTTCTTCTCTTCACTTCACTTGTCCTCTCCCTTCTCTTCCTTTACATCTATCTAGTATTCGGTTATATTTACAGTTTAAGTGTAGTTGAGTCTGTTGTGGTTCTCTTTCTTTGGTTAAGAGCTTCTCGCCTTTCCTGCTTATTTTTTTCTTCCTCATCCCTCTCTTACTTCTCAATTGTTTAGAAGCAGACACCTGCACTTCGAAAGCCGCTTTTTTTCTTTTCATTTATTGTTTCCTTTCTCCCGCAAAGTTCTCCCTCCTTCCCCCCCTCCCCCCTGTCACGCCGATGTCTGTCCCCCCGATCACCGGCATGCGCCCCGGCACGATGATGAACGCGACCGGCGGCTCCCTCACCGGCTCCATCCGGCCGACGACGACGTCCGGCGGCGGGACGACGCTCGGGCGCATCCAGCAGCAGGTGCAGGACGGCACGATGACGGCGACCGTCTACGGCTACATCCGCGACCACCAGTACGCGGAGGCCGTGGAGCTGCTGGCGACGCAGCTGGAGGAGTTCCCCCGCAGCCGCGCCGCCCTCTCGCTCATGGCCTACTGCTACTACATGCTCGGCGACTTTGCCGAGTCGGCCGGCCTCTACGAGCAGCTGCTGCGCGTGTGCCCCGGCGTCGAGGAGTACCGCGTCTACTACGCGCAGGCGCTCTACAAGGCCGGCGCGTACGCCGAGGCGACCAAGGTGTGCTCGACGGTCGGACTCGGAGCAGTACGAGGGGCGCCTCACGAAGCTGCAGGCGGCCATCGCCTACGAGCAGGAGGACATCCCCCAGACCAAGGCGTTCCTCGAGAAGTGCGCCGTGGAGGACCCCGACACGGTGGTGCTGCAGGGCTGCGTGCTGTGCCAGGAGGGCAGCTACGAGGAGGCGCTCGCCAAGTTCAAGGAGGCGCAGAACGCGCTCGGGGCGAAGATGCAGCTGCTGTACAACATCGCGCTCACCTACTACCGCATGCAGCAGTACGGCGCCTCGCTCAACCACATCGCCGAGATCATCGAGCGCGGCGTGCAGGACCACCCCGAGCTGAACATCGGCAGCAACACCGACGGCAACGAGGCGCGCTCCGTCGGCAACACGCCGCTGCTGCGCGAGACGGCGCTCATCGAGGCCTTCAACCTCAAGGCCGCCATCGAGTTCCAGCTCAAGAACACGGCCGCCGCCAAGGAGGCGCTCACCGACATGCCCCCGCGCCTCGACGAGGAGCTGGACCCCGTCACGCTGCACAACACGGCGCTCATCAACATGGGCGAGGACCCCGCCAACGGCTTCAAGAAGTTCAACTTCCTCCTCCAGTCCCCGCCCTTTCCCCCGGAGACCTTCCAGAACCTCCTCCTCTTCTACTGCAAGTACGCCTACTACGACCTCGCGGCCGACGTGCTGGCGGAGAACCCGCACCTCGCGTGGCAGTACCTCTCGCAGAACCAGCAGTCGCTCTACGACTTCCTCGACGGGCTCATCACGGCGCAGACGGCCCCCGCCGAGGCGTACCGCAAGTTCGATATACTCGCGCAGAAGCACATCGACCAGCTGCGCAAGCTCTCCAAGAAGATCCAGGACGCGAAGTCGACCAACGACAAGGAGGGCATCCGGCTGGCGGTGCGGCAGTACGACGACGCGCTGGAGGAGTACATCCCGGTGCTCATGGCGCAGGCGAACATCTACTGGGAGATCGACAACTACCCGGTGGTCGAGAAGCTCTTCCGGCAGTCGGCCGAGTTCTGCTCCGAGCACGAGGTGTGGAAGCTCAACGTCGCGCACGTCTTCTTCATGCAGGAGACCAAGTTTAGGGAGGCGATCCGCTACTACGAGCCGGTGGTGGAGGCCAACTCGGAGAACATCCTCAACTGCAGCGCGATCGTGCTCGCGAACCTGTGCGTGTCGTACATCATGACGGCGCAGAACGACAAGGCGGAGGAGATCATGCGACGCATCGAGCGGGAGGAGGAGAAGATGACCTACGCGGAGCCGGACAAGCAGCCGCTGCACCTCTGCATCGTCAACCTCGTCATCGGCACGCTCTACTGCTCAAAGGGCAACTTTGAGTTCGGCATCTCGCGCATCATCAAGTCGCTCGAGCCGTACCACCGCAAGATTATGACCGACACGTGGTTCTACGCCAAGCGCTGCTTCCTCGCGCTCGCGATGCACCTCGCCAAGCACATGGTCGTGCTCAAGGACAGCACCTTCGACGAGATGCTCTCCTTCTTCGACCAGGCCGACCGCTACGGCGAGAAGATCCCCGCCGTCATCGCGCCGGACCCGACCAAGCAGGACACCTCCGCCCGCAACACCGTGCGCTGGGAGGCGCGCCAGCTCAAGAAGCTCTACCTCACCCTCAAGGATTGAGCGCGTACATAGTTGTTTTTTTTTCCCCTCTCTTCTCTCGTTCCCTTCTTTTTTTTTTTTCGTTCTCGCTCGCTGTTTAGATTTTTTTTTTTTTTTTTGCCGCTTCTTTGCACTCGCCCATCTTCATCGAGCTCCTCATAGAGAAAACATCCTACTTGTTATTCTGCTGTTTTTTTTTTTCTGCATTGCATGAATAACAAATGTCTACGCACTATTTCGTACGATATGGGCTTGACGACGAGTGTAAGAGTATTGAAAAAGAAGAAGAAACGATAAATAATGAAGAAAGAGGTACTGACGAGAGAAAGAAAGAAGGAAAGAGAAAAAGGAATATATACATTTTTTTTTTTTGTTTCGAAGTGCTATTGGCTTGTAAGGAAGGACGAGATAACAGCAACGAAAGATCAAAGAAGTTCTGCAGTGAAATATTTTCCAAAGTATAGCCGTCAAAGCACTTGGAAAAAACATCTGTGTTTCATATCTGGTCTTTCTCGTTCACTCCATCAGCACTTTCCTGACATTACTATTATATATTATTACCATTTTATTCTTTGCTACACCCAATGTAACATAAGTCCCCTCTTAGACAAGCTTTTTTTTTCCCTCTCTGATTATCAAGAAGAACATCCCATTTTTTTTTTGTGTTCTTCCACATCATTGGCGATGGATTCAGTCATCTCTTTCCCCCTGTTCATTGTCTTTCTATTTCTGCCATTTCTTCTTCTTCTTATCTTTTCATATGATTTTCATCAAATAAAGAGGCACCAATGACAGCTAACAGGTGGGGCTGCATCTCTGATGGTGAGCGAAGGAAAATGTCTTATCCCTCTTGTAGTGAGCTCATTAGGAAGATAGATACCGAATTTCTATCCTTCTGTTACATCATTTAAGGAAGTCGTTTTGGCCATATTCAATTTGCATACCAGACGGAATGTGATTTCCTAGAAGCGGATGTTAGCGAGGGGTAAACCGTGTCGTTTGTTGATCAAACTGTGTCTTATCTCTTCTTTTCCCAATTCTCATGTGTTCCTCGCGCAGCGCAAAAACAACAACAGCAACAAAAAAGAGAGCAACAACACAAGCAATTCAAAAGGTGTTGCCGGTAGTAAGCACATTGCCTGAAGGTCTTTTCATTTCTGCCAGTAGGTCTTGTACTACTGTCTGCTTCCGCAGCCCTTCAGCGCTTCTGCGCCCAGCTTGACACACACACGACGGCTGAGAGGAGAGGAACCCACCGCGGCGCCCCCTCCAAAGAATAATAGTAATATAATAACTCATCTTCCCCCCCCCCCACGTACCGCTGCGCGATGCAGGTGTCCATTGTGGAGTGCAAGCAGCGGGAGCACATGGCCGGCGAGACGCTCACCTTCCACCTCAACGGCGTCAGCAACTCCTTCGCCAACGGCCTCCGCCGCGTGATGCTCGCGGAGATCCCGACGCTCGGCGTCGAGTCGGTGACGATCATCGAGAACACCTCGCCGCTGCCGGACGAGATGGTGGCGCACCGCCTGGGGCTGCTGCCGCTCGCGTCCATGAAGGCGCGCCGCATGCGCTACGAGCGCGACTGCGACTGCAACGGCGTCGGGTGCGGGGAGTGCCGCATCACGGGCGAGCTCGACGCGGCCTGCCCGCCGGACCAGGCGAACCTGCAGGTCTTCGTCAACGACTCGCTGGTGATCCACGACCCCGAGGTGGTGCCGGTGAGCGCGGAGGAGCGCGGCGTGTGGCTGCTCACCCTCGCGCGCTCGCAGCGCCTGCGGCTCAAGTTCGTCATCCGGAAGAACATCGCCAAGACGCACGCCAAGTTCATGCCGGTTCGCCACCGTCGCGATGCGCTACGCGCCGTCCATCACGCTCAACCACGAGGGCCTGCAGCGCCTGTCGCCGGAGCTGTGCCAGCGGTGGGTGGAGCGCTGCCCGCGGCGGGTGTTCCGCTACGAGGCGCGCGACCACCGCGTGGTGCTCGCCGACCCCGCCAACTGCATCTTCTGCCGCGAGTGCTACTCCGAGGACGGCCCCTTCAAGGACCTCCCAGAGCCGCTCGTGCTCGTGCGCCAGAAGAAGAGCGACAAGGGCTTCTACGACTTCACCTTCGTCGTCGAGTCGACCGGCGTGCTGCCCGTCGTCCAGATCGTGCGCGACGCGGTCGAGGTGCTCGTCAGGAAGCTCGCCAAGGTGCGCGCGAGCCTCACGGAGGCCGCCGGCGCCGAGGACGCCGTCCCCACGCGCACCATCGGCCAGGCGCCCACCGCTCCTGTCGTGCCCGACGAGGACGCGGGCGACCCCGACGCCGCGCGCGACGACTTCACCTACACCATGAACTAGAGCCCTCCGCCTCCCTCCGCGCGCCGCTTGCGATGCTTTCTTGCGGCTGCGTGCCCTTCCCCACTGTTCCTTTTCCCATCCTCCCTGTGTGACACTTTTTTTTTGTTGTTTTGCGTGTTACTCTCTTATGTTAATGCTTAAGAAAAAAGAAAAGAAGAGTTTCTCTGTGCATTTTGGAACGTCATAGACTAGAACAGATCGTTGCGTACTTTGTGGGCTGTTGGCAGACAATAAGTAAATAGATAGTCCGACCTACTAATAACGGCCATTCGGGATGCGGCGTTTTTTTCTTTTTTTTTTCTTGTGAGAAAGGTTTGTGTCTTATGCCTCATTATAGCAACTCTTGAGTAGTGGGCGCTGTATGAGAGCATTACAACGTAAATGAATACACAATACTCTTTTGTCTTTAAGACTCGAATGTATCTTCAACTACTGTTTCACTTGATCTGTTCTTTTTTTTTTCCTCTTCACGTTTCCAAATCCATAAAGATACGGTAGAAAAAGGTTCCGACAAGTAGCATCTTGACATCGACCTTTGCAATACATATATATACACACATAAAAAATAAATAAATACACTTTTAAAAAGCACTCACCACCACTTTGTAGAGTGGTGATTTATCTCAACGCATTCTCCCCCTCTCCCTCCTAATTAGTTCACCGTCGCCGCATGCAGCGACCTAAAGTTAGCCCTAGCGGACGGCCGCCGCCGGCAGGGAAAGCGGGGCTGCTGCCCCTGATTGGTAGCAAGAAGACCCCCGCGGCGCGCGCCGACCCCCTGGCGCCGGGCCCGGGCGGGTACCTGCAGATGGTGGAGCGCGGCCAGCTGCCCGCCTCGTACGACCTGGAGCCCGCGCTGACGACGGCGGGGCCGATGCGCTCCGTGCGCGCGCCCATCCACGCGACGCGCAGCCGCGAGCGCGCGCGGGTGATGACGGAGACGTCGGGCTTCAGCCGCATGCAGGACTACAAGCTTGACTTCAGCGAGATCGAGAACATCCCCGCCAAGATGAACGTCGCGGAGCTGCGGACGTGGGAGGCGGAGGAGGCGGCGTACCGCGCGCGCGTCGCGACACCGCCGCCGCCGCCCGAGCAGCAGCAGCAGCAGCAGTCGCAGGCGGCCGACGCAGCCGACGACGACGCGGCGCTCTTCCGCGACGACGCGCGCACGTACACGGAGCTGCTCGACCTCTACTCGATGCACGAGTTCATCATCCGCAAGGGGAAGACGCTGCGCAACACCCCCGAGTTCGCCTCCTTCAAGCGGCACTACATCGCGTCGTGGGGCAACATCGAGAGCTTCATCCAGGGCCTCGAGGACTTCCTCACGAGCTACGGCATTGAGATGGCCTACATCGACGGCAAGAAGGTCGCTGAGCTCGCGTCGTACCAGCTGGGCTACCGCCTCACCGCCGCCGAGTTCCTCGAGTGCGTCGCCAACATCGAGGACGTCGAGCCGCTCGTCGGCAACGCGCGCGAGCAGTACCACTACGCCAGCGACGGCCACCACCGCGCCGCCGCCAAGATCCAGTCCGTGTGGCGCATGTACCGCCAGCGCATCAGCTACATGCACCTCCTCGTCGGCACGCGCGCCGCGGTGATCATCCAGCGCCAGTGGGCCCTCCACCGCGCGCACACCGTCACCCGCCGCGCCATCGCCGCGCGCCGGGAGGCGCAGCTCGCGCGCTGGCGGCAGACGATGGAGGACTTCACCGCCAAGTGGCCGCGCATCCGCGAGGGGCGGCGCACAGAGGTGCACCTGCCGTCGCTCTCCTTCCCCGCCTGCCACGCCAGGGCCATACCGTTCTATGAGGAGCAGCAGGCGGGCCAGCTCGCGCGGCTGGCGGCGCTGCGCGACCCCAACGTCCACGTCGTGCTCGTCGTGCCCTTCAAGCCGGAGCCGGAGGTGGTCGCCTACTACCACGCGCTGCTCGCGGGCGCCGGCGCCGACAACACGGAGGGGCGCCTGACGGTGCTGGTGCCGGAGGACGCGCGGCGGCTGCCGGAGGGGATGAGTCTGACGCGGCAGACGCTGCTGTCGTCGCGCGTGATGAAGCTGCTGGCCGCGCTGTGCAAGGGGCGGCCCGCGTACGTCGTGCCCGGCGTCATCGGCGCCGACGAGCTCACCGTCGCGGCGCAGCTCAACGTCCCGCTGCTCGCCGCGGAGCCGCTTGTCGCGCAGGTGTTCGGCAGCAAGAGCGGCGTGCACCGCCTGCTCGAGTCCGCCGACGTGGCGGCGCCGACCGGCGCGACGCAGCTGCGCAGCCGCGGCGACCTCTACCGCGCCCTCGCGAGTCTCATGGCGGAGCACCGCGACGTGGCGCGCTGGCTCGTCAAGATCGACAGCGAGGCGGGCAGCCGCGGGCACGCGTACTTCGACACCGGCCGCCTGCGCGCGCTCAAGGACCAGCACCTCGCGCCGCGCCCCGAGACGGTGGCCGCGGTCGCGCGCGAGCTGGAGGAGGAGGGGCACCGGCGCGTGCGCATCGTGAGCACCGCGAGCTACCCCGACTGGTCCGCCTTCCTCGCCACCTTCGACCTCATGGGCGGCTGCGTCGAGGCCGTCCCCGCGCGCCCGCTCGGCACCGCCGTCGCGAACCTGCTCATCGAGCCCACCGGCGACGTGCAGCTGCAGTCGGTGGTGGAGGGCCTGCAGTCGCCCGCCTTCACCGCGCTCGGCACGTGCTACCCCTGCACCGCCGCCAGCTTCCCCTACGAGGCCGTCCGCGGCGCCGCCCTCAGCGTCGGCCGCGCCGCCTTCCGCAAGCGCATCATCGGCTACGTGTCGGTCGACTTTGTGCTCTTTGAGCGCCCGAGCCTCCTCGGCCCCGGCGCCCCGGCGCTCGTGCGGCTGTGGGGCGTCGACGTCGACCTGCGCTGGACGCCGGCGGCCGCCGCGCACCGCCTGGCGGAGGCCGCGACCGGCGCCGCCTTCGACCCCGCGACGGGCCTCGCGCCGCTGCCCGGCGGCGGGCACCTCAGCTACGCCTTCAGCGACATCGTCTACAACCCGTACATCTCCTGCATCAAGCACGCCGCCTTCTTCTCGCTGTGCCACTCCAAGGGCGTCTCTTTTGACAGCGAGCGCCGCCGCGGCGCCATCTTCCACGTGCTCGTCAACACATTCTGCGCCCTCTGCGTCGGCGACGACTTCTCGCAGGCCGTCCGCAAGCTCGCCGAGTTCCAGAGCCTCCTCGGCTTCGAGCTGCCCAAGGAGGGCGAGCACACGAGCGAGAGCAACTTTGTCTGCTTCTCCACCGTCACCCGCCAGCTCGTCCGCATCGCCAAGGCTCTCCACAAGGGTGCGCAGCCGGCGGCGTGAGTTGGTAGGCGGGCAGAGATGGGATGCGAGTACCGATTCTTTTTTTTTCCCCTCGCCCTGCTCATTCTGTTATTATTTTTATTTTTGTCTCTACTTCATGTAACTTTTTCAATTTGTATTGTACATTCATCTTTTTAGTTTCAAGAATTTCCATGTAATGCATCTCACACATCATTTACACTTCAGGTTACAACTGAAGTTTTGCTTCTTTTTTCTTCTTTTTGTGTTTTCCTTTGCCTTTCTTCTTATCTCTCCGCTTCTGCTGCATTCTGTGGCCTTCAACAGACTGCGGCCTGCTCCTCCTTACGCGATGAAATCTAACCCTGGGCGCGTCGCTCAGCCTTTCCGACTTTGATACCTCTGACGGTTATGGGATACTCCCTTCCCTCACTCGTCTTGTGCAATGAGCGTGATAAGTTTTGGGTGCCGCAGAATGACTCGGTGCGCCCGATGCGCTTTTCTCGATAGGCCACTCACTTTTAGTCTCTCTCTCTCATTGTGTACGAGTCGCTCTCGTCTTTTTTTTTCTTCCCAACATGTGTTCCACACACCGTTACCATCTGTCCTTGCAACTCATTCTTTTCAATACTCATTCCCCCTATCGAATAGAAGAACCCAACCACCCGTACCTTTATACGACACACCGTATACGGTCGTTAGTAGTGATACAGCGCCAGTTTGCACCCCTTTTCGCTTACCTTTCCTTCGAGTGCTTTAATACCATTTTGCTGCGGACGCTTCCTTTCTGTTCCACGACAGCAAATAACAGCAACACGCACACACACACAAGTATAAATATAAATACACGTAATAGACAGTCATGAGCGGCAACCGCAAGGCGGTCGAGATCCCCGTGCCGTCGGAGGACCCCAAGGCGAAGGAGGCGACCGACAAGAAGTCCAAGGACGCGGCGAGCGCCGCAGCCAAGGAGAAGCAGCTGTCGGAGGAGGACGCGCGCATCAAGGAGGACGTGGAGCTGATGGTGACGCGCGCCGGCGACGCGGACGCGGGGGTGGCGACGGCGGCGGTGACGCAGCTGGCGACGCTCCTGCGCTCGAGCAACAGCGGCAGCGTGGCGTCGGTGCCCAAGCCGCTCAAGTACGTGCGGCCGCTGTACCCCTCGCTGGAGGCGGCGCTGCGGGGCGCCAAGGACGCGGCGCTGATCCACCGCCTGCACGATGTGCTCTCCTTCATCTCGATGACGCTGGAGCTGGAGGGCGGGCGGCGCGTGACGCTGGAGCACAAGCTCAAGGGCACGCAGGACGACCTCGCGGAGTGGGGCCACGAGTACCTCCGCTTCCTCGCCGGATGCATCTCTGAGGCGTGGAAGGCGGCGGCGGAGGCGGGCGAGAGCCCCGCGTACCTCAGCGGCTTCGTCGACCAGATCGTGCGCTACGTCCTGCAGCACCAGGACGAGCCGACGGCGCTCGACCTGCTGATGGAGATCGACGACCTCCCACGCATCCTCCCGCTCGTCGACTCGGCCAACTACCGCCGCATCGCCCGCTACGCCGCCGCGATGAGTCAGTACGTCACGCCGCCCGACGACCGCGCCGTGCTCGGCGTCGTCTACGACATGTACACGCGCATGGGCGCCTACGTCGACGCGGCCGCCACCGCGCTGCAGCTCAACGACCGCGAGCGCCTGCCGCCGCTCTTCGCCGCCTGCGCGGACCCCGCGATGCGTCTGCAGATGGCGCTGCTGTGCGCCCGCCACCGCTGCTTCCTCGAGCTCGACAACGAGGAGGACGAGCTGCTGCAGGAGGCCAACGGCAACATGCGCCTCTCCCAGCTCTTCCGCCACGCCGCCGGCGAGCTCGACTCCCTCGCCCCGCTCGCGCCGGACGACATCATGAAGACGGACTCCAAGGTGGCGGCCACCAAGGACAAGCGCCACAACCTCGCGTGCACCTTTCGTGAGCGGCCTCGCCAACTGCGGCTTCGGCAAGGACAAGTACATCGCCGGCTCCGACACGCTCTTCTTCGACCAGGTCGAGGACCGCGTGACGTCGACGACGGCGGCGCTGGGGCTGCTGCACCTGTGGGACCACCAGGAGGGCCTGCAGGAGATCGACAAGTACTTCTACTCGGAGAACGTGTACATCAAGGCGGGCGCGTGCCTCGCCTCCGGCATCGTCATGTGCGGCATCAAGAACCCCTTCGACCCCGCGCTGGGGCTGCTGAGCGAGCACGTGGGCTCGCCGCAGAAGGAGGTGGCCGTCGGCTCCATCCTGGGCCTCGGCTACGCCTACGCGGGCACGCGGAACGAGGAGGTGAAGGAGCTGCTGGTGCCCCTGCTCGCGGACAGCGACCAGCCGCTGGAGGTGCAGTGCCTCACGGCCTACGCGCTCGCCATGGTCTTCGTGGGGACCGCCGACGAGGACATCTCCGAGACGATCATCAACTGCCTCCTCGAGATCCCCGAGGCGAGTCTCAAGGAGGTGTGCGTGCGCTACCTCATCCTGGCGCTCGGCTGCATGTTCCTGCACCGCCAGGAGGCCGCCGACACGCTGCTCGACGCCACCGCGTCCTTCCCCGCCGCCATCCGCCGCTACACCGAGATCGTCGTGCGCAGCTGCGCCTTCGCGGGCACCGGCAACGTCGTCACCATCCAGAGCTTCTTCCACGTCATCGCCGAGAGCGACGAGGCGGAGGACAAGGAGGACGGCCCCGAAGGCGCGGGCGCCGCGGGCCGGGGCCGACGCCGCGGCTGCCGCCGGCGATGCCACCGGCGCCGGGGGTGACGCGGCCGCCGCCCCGGGGGAGGCCGCCGACGCCAACGAGGAGGACGCGGAGGCGGCGGCGGCGGAGCAGCCGCTCAACTACAAGGCGGCGGCGGTGCTGGGCATCGGGCTGGTGGCGCTGGGGGAGGAGCTGGGCAGCGACATGGTGAAGCGCTCCATCATCCACGTGCTGCTGGCCGACACGGTCACCAAGAAGAAGAGCTCCATGTCGGGGCGCGCCGCGGTGCCGCTGGTCTACGCGCTGCTGTCGGCCAGCAACCCCAACATGCCCGTCATCGAGACGCTCAACCGCCTCGCCCACGACAGCGACCCCGCGACGGCCCTCAACGCCATCCTCGCCCTCGGCGTCGCCGCCGCCGGCAGCAACAACGCGCGCGTCTCCAACAAGCTGCGGAGCCTCGCGAGCTACTACAACGCCTCGAGCCCGTCTGCGCTGTTTGTGGTGCGCCTGGCGCAGGGGCTGTGCGCGATGGGCAAGGGGCTGCTGACGCTCTCGCCGCTGCACAGCGACCGCAAGTGCGTGTCGCCGCCGCCGCTCATGGGTCTGCTGGGTCTCCTGCACAGCGCCTTCGACCTGGAGCACACGCTGCTGGACCGCTACCACTACATGCTCTACGCCATCGCCCCGTGCCTCAACCCGCGCGCCGCCGTCGCGGTCGGCGCCGACCTCGAGCCAGTGCCGTCCGTGCAGCTGCGCGTGGGCCTCCCCGTCGACACCGTCGCGCTGCCCGGCAAGCCCAAGACCATCACCGGCTTCCAGTCGCAGACGACGCCGGTCATCCTCGGCGAGACCGACCGCGCGGAGCTCGCGGACCCCTCCTACCACACCGTCGCCGCCGCCGTCGAGGGCACCTTCGTCGTCGTCCCCAAGCAGTCCAAGGAGACCACCGCCTGAGGCCAGAAAGAGGGTAGGTGGGGTGTATAGGAGACAGTGGGGGGTATAGTGCTGGCGGTGGGAGAAATAAGATAACAAACAATAAAAAAGAGGCAAGAGGGATACACGTCCACACACATACACACACACACACACACACACACACACAGAAGTAAAGATTTGGAAGAAAAATGTGTAACATATCGAAAGATGCGAAAGAGTAATACCACAATATTTAAAGCAGTGACCCGAAAGCGTATACGAACCTTTTTTTGACTTACTTCTTCCTCACTCTTTTTATCGTTGCGTTTCTCACTAGTGTCCTATCACTCTTTCTTTCTTTTGAAAAAACAACAGCAGCAACAACGTACGAATAAAAGCACTTCACTCTGTGTGGCGGTGTGTCGTCACTCTCTGTGTTCATCCTCTAGAGCTTTCTCTCTCTGTCTCTCCCTCTTTCTCTCTTGACTCTTCATCCTTTTCCCCCTCCCTGTCTGGCCTCTTTTACTCCCATGGCACTTTTTCATATCGCCATACAGTAAACTTTATTATTTTTTTTCGCGTTCCTCTATTTTCTAACACGTAGCGCATTGCTTCTTCGCGCTGCAACACACTATTTCCACTATTCCGTTCCAGAACATTACTGCACCTCTTTGTTTAAATGCTTATCAAATATCTCGGCGTTTTTCTCTGCTGCCGAGGAGGCTACGTAAGCGAGCCCACGCTAGTCTGTGCGCAACCATAGTGCGTGCGATTCTGTATTGATGTTGTTGCCAGTGCACTAACTTTCAACTCCGACTGATTTCGAAGGTCCACCTGAAAAAGAAATAATGATATCACTTGGGCAAAAACTCAACTAGGATTGTCATCTCTTTCCCAACTTCAAATTACTGGATGCAAATGTTGATTAGTGGGATATCTTGACGCAGTGACTCTGTGGCTTGTGTGTATAAATGATTCTAGTCAAATCTATTCTTCTCTACCTACCGACTACTTCTTTTCATTCAAAAAAAGGAATTTTGCTTAGATTTTTCGTTTCTCTCCCCCCTTGTTTTCTACTTTTTTCACTTTTAGTGGTTTCAAAAGCCAGAGTAATCAAGAACAGCATCTTGAAGATTTCTGCTTCTCTTTGAGGTCACCTGTAGTAAAAACAAAACAAAACAAAAACAACAACTACGGAAAGACGATAGGCATAACATTTACTTTTCTTTTTTGCTTCCGTTTCTTCTCTTCTCTTTCCCATTCTCTCTCTCTCTCTCTCTCTCTTCCTCTTTCTTTTTTTTTTTCGTTTTTGCTATTTGGTCTTTTGCTTTTGCTGTTGCGCATCTTTGCTCTCGTTTTCTTGTAGCGTAAAAGTAAAGCTCATCAAACAGTGCGAAGCACCCAACAGAGACAGCTACGCGAGAATTGAAAGAATCCGAAAACGAAATATCATTGAACCAACAATTTAACGAGAAAAAGTAACGCGACAAAAAGAAAGGAGAAAAAAAAACAGTACATAAGTACATAAGTACCCCCCACCCCTCCCACCGCCGACGCACCATGAGCTCCGCCGATGATATTGAGCGGCAGATCATGATGGAGATGGAGAAGGAGATCCAGGGCAACCAGGAGTTCCAGAACTTCGAGTCCCACAACCCCCTCCCTTCACCATCACCCCAATGCGCGACGACTTCCTCAGCACCCACGACAAGGAGGCGGAGGACCGTCTGCAGGCCGAGCTCCAGGCGCGGCTGCAGCGCAAGCAGCACGACGACCCCCAAAAGGGACTCGGCTTCCCCGCCTTCTCGTTCGACAGCGGTCTCCCACCGGAGCTCCAGACCGCCTCCGCCGCCGATGACGGCGCACAGCAGCGCCAGGCGGAGGAGGAAGAGGCTCGGCGCCGGGCGGAGGAGGAGGCGCGTGCCGAGGCCGAGCAGGAGACGCGCCGCCAGGCCGAAGAAGCTGCGCGCGCCGAGGCCGAGGAGGAGGCCCGCTGGCTGGAAGAGGAGGAGGCGCGGCGCGCCGCTGAGGAGGCTGCCCGCCGTGAGGCCGAGGAGGAGGCTCGACGTCTCGCAGAGGCTGAGGCACAGCGGCAGGCTGAAGAGCAGGCCCGTCGTGAGGCCGAGGAACAGGCCCGCCGCGAAGCAGAGGAGGAAGCTCGTCGCGAGGCCGAAGAAGAGGCACACCGATTAGCGGAGGAGGAGGCCCGTCGCCAGGCGGAGGCTGAAGCTCAACGACTTGCCGAGGAGCAAGCTCGCCGCGAAGCGGAGGAGGCCGCCCGCCGTCAGGCCGAAGAGGAGGCGCGGCGCCAAGCAGAAGCCGAGGCTCAGCGCCTCGCCGAAGAGCAGGCCCGCCGTGAGGCCGAGGAGCAGGCTCGCCGTGAAGCTGAAGAACAGGCTCGCCGCGAGGCTGAAGAAGCCGCCCGTCGCCAGGCGGAAGAGGAAGCACGTCGCCTTGCGGAGGCTGAAGCGGTAGCCCGTCGTCAGGCGGAGGAGCAGGCGCGCCGGGAGGCGGAGGAGCAGGCACGTCGCGAGGCGGAGCAGGCCGCGCTGCGCCGCGCGGAAGAGCTTGCACGCCAGAAGGCCGAGGAGGAAGCGCGTCGCCAGGCTGAGGAGGAAGCGAAGCGCAAGGCTGAGGAGGAGGCCCGCCGAAGGGCGGAAGAACAGGCACGACGCGAGGCCGAAGAAGCTGCACGTCGCGAGGCGGAAGAGGAAGCACGTCGCCTTGCGGAGGCTGAAGCGGAAGCCCGTCGTCAGGCGGAGGAAGAGGCGCGGCGGCAAGCCGAAGAAGCCGCCCGTCGTCAGGCTGAGGAGGAAGCTCGTCGCAAGGCCGAAGAGGAGGCGCGACGCCAAGCTGAAGCCGAGGCACAACGACTCGCCGAGGAGCAGGCCCGTCGCGAGGCCGAGGAAGAGGCGCGTCGTAAGGCTGAGGAAGAGGCCAGGCGTCAGGCGGAGGAGCAGGCACGCCGCCTCGCGGAGGCTGAGGCACAGCGGCAGGCTGAAGAGGAAGCTCGTCGCAAGGCCGAGGAGCAGGCGCGCCGTGAAGCCGAGGAAGCCGCCCGCCGCCAGGCGGAGGAGGAAGCTCGTCG
Source organism: Kentomonas sorsogonicus (assembly GCA_030347455.1). Classification (NCBI taxonomy): domain Eukaryota; phylum Euglenozoa; class Kinetoplastea; order Trypanosomatida; family Trypanosomatidae; genus Kentomonas; species Kentomonas sorsogonicus. Next base: position 38,312 of record JAQOSZ010000238.1, on the reverse strand, counting down.
CAAGGCCGAGGAGCAGGCTCGTCGCGAGGCGGAGGAAGCCGCCCGCCGCCAGGCGGAGGAGGAAGCCCGCCGGCAAGCCGAAGAGCAGGCACGTCGCGAGGCGGAGCAGGCCGCGCTGCGCCGCGCGGAAGAGCTTGCACGCCAGAAGGCCGAAGAGGAAGCGCGCCGCCAGGCTGAGGAGGAGGCCAGGCGTCAGGCTGAGGAGGAAGCACGTCGCAAGGCCGAAGAGGAGGCGCGGCGCCAAGCAGAAGCCGAGGCTCAGCGCCTCGCCGAAGAGCAGGCCCGCCGTGAGGCCGAGGAAGAGGCGCGGCGCCAAGCGGAAGAGGCTGCTCGCCGCCAGGCTGAGGAAGAGGCCAGGCGCCAGGCGGAGGAGGAAGCGCGTCGCCAGGCCGAAGAAGAGGCCAGGCGCCAAGCCGAAGAGGAAGCACGCCGCCAAGGAGGAGAAGCAAGCGTCAGCCGAGAGCGGGCGTCGGGAGGCCGAAGAGGAAGCACGCCGCCAAGCGGAGGAGGAAGCGAAGCGTCAGGCCGAGGAGCAGGCGCGTCGGGAGGCGGAGGAAGAAGAGCGGCGGCTGGCGCACGAGCGCGCGCTGGAAGAGATTCGCCGCCAGGCGCGCGAGCGGGTGATGGCCGAGTACGCGGCGAAGGGCATCAACCTCTCCGGCGCCGCCTCCCCCCTCGCCTCGCCGCGCTCCACCTCCGTCGCCGCGCCGGCTCCCAGGGAGGCCCCTCCCGTTGCCGTGACCCAGCCCACGACTCCTGCTGCTTCCACCGCCACCCCCGCTCCCGCCGCCGCGCTGGCCGCCGCGCCGTCGCCGCCGCCCGCGTCCTCCCCCTCGTCGCCCGCCTCGAGCCGCAGCGACAGCCCCAAGTCCCGCCAGAGTGACGCCAGCGACCGCTCCTCCGACCCCGACCGCGCCCACGCGCTGCCCTCCTACGCCCAGCGCGGCACGGAGGACGCGGACAACAACGACGACGACGACGGCGCCGGCGACGATCTCGAGAACCACAGCATGGTGTCTGACGAGAGCGACCTGCGCTCCGAGGCGACGCGCTACGGCTTCAACGTGCTCGAGGCGAGCCGCAACGACAACGGCATCTGCGCGCGGCCCGGCGGCGTGCAGGAGTCCGAGTACCCCTCGCGCGTCCCAGACGACCTGCCGCTCGAGGCCTTCGAGGAGTCACTGGAGCGCGAGCTGTCCGCGCGCGGGCTCTCGCAGGACGCGATCCAGCGCGGGCAGGTGTGCGTGCAGCGCTTCGACACGGTGCGCGAGCCCGGCAAGTGCCTGCGGCCGTCGGCGGAGGAGGCGAGCGGCCCCGTGCCCGACCACGCCAAGATCCAGCTCGGCTTCTTCTCGGCCAAGCAGTCGATCATCTACAGCCAGTACACCAAGCGCCGCACCATCGCCGTCCGCGAGCGCCGCTGCGAGGGCCGCGAGCGCAGCCTCTCGACGCTGCAGTGCTATTACGAGTCGGAGGTGCTGCGCGACCCCGCGCTCACTGTCGACGACGAGGACTTCCCCCACAACGCCCCGCAGGAGCGCCTGTACACCAAGGAGGTGCTGCACCGCGGCGGCGGCGAGGCCACCGAGACGGCCCTCTCCGCCATCTCCTACGGCGACCCCATCCAGGTGTGGGAGTCGGCCTCCGGCGCGCAGCTCGCGGCGGCCGCGGAGGAGCAGGACCAGAAGCAGCTGCGGCGCGGCAAGAAGGAGGCCGACACAAGCCGGCCGGCTGTGGGGCTACGACGTGGACACCCGAAAGCCCGTCCCCGCGATGCGCACCTTCACCGGCGGATACGTCATCTGCGTCGAGGCAGCCAACATCAGCAGCCAGGTGAGCGCCATCCACGGCGTCGGCACCGACCCCCTCGTGCTCTGCGCCGCCATTTACAGCGTCACCGACAAGTCGCACACCAAGGTGTCCGAGTCCTTCTACTTTGACACCGGCCTCGACATCTTCTACCCGCAGAAGCAGCGCAAGGAGAAGGCCAAGGACCAGAAGGTCGTCGCCTTCGTGCCCGCCGAGTTCTACGGCACGCTCTACCTCATCGTGCGCGTGTACCGCCCCTGCACGGAGGACTTTGAGACCTTTGTCGACCTCTACATCCGCACCGACAAGTACAAGCCGGTGCACGTCGCGCCGATGAAGCAGGAGACGCTGCTGCTCTCGCAGACCTCCGACGTCTTCGAGGAGCTCGGCTGGTTCTACGCGCCGTGCAACAACGGGAAGCTGCTGACCAAGACGCTAACGACCAAGAAGCTCTACCGCAAGCCCTTCAGCGACAGCGAGGTGGTGAAGCTGATCCACGACGAGCGCAGCCGCAACGCCCTCAAGACCGTCCCGGTCGACTTCACCTTCCGCCTCTCGGACCTGACCAAGCACGAGGTGTCCTTCCCCTCGGAGACCCCCGACGCGCCGCTGCCGCAGGAGAACGAGTCGCTGGTGTCGCTGCAGGACCCCGACGTGCCCGGCGCGCAGCCGTACGTCTTCCGCTACGCGCCGTGCTGCATCCCGATCCTCAACTCGGGCTACTTCACGACGTACAACAACGTCTACTACTTCCGCCTCTCGCGGATGCGGGTGCAGTACGTGGGCTCGCTGCGCAGCGTCCCCTCCTCGCACCACACCTACGTCGTGTCGCTCTGCATCAAGGAGAAGGACGACAGTCTCAACGAGGAGGGCGCGCTGCCGTGCATCTACGGCCGCGGCCTCAACAACCTCTCCATGGACACCGTCGCGTGGTCGTCCTCGGTGCGCGCCTCCAACGACGTCACCCTCAGCGACGAGTTCAAGATCCAGCTCCCGCTGAACCTCACCAACCGCCACCACATCTTCCTCACCCTCTACGCGACGTACCAGAAGAAGAGCCCGCCCACCGCCGGCCAGCCGCGCGTGTACAAGGTCGGCTACGCCGCCTTCCCACTCAAGGTGAACGACGTGGTGCAGGTGCGCGACAGGGCCGACATCCGCTTCGTCGGCGTCGACCAGGCGGCGGCCGCCAGCGCCGGCGGCTACCTCGCGGCCTTTGAGAAGGCGATGCCGGAGGTGCTGCTCAACGGCGGCGAGCCGGTGCTGCAGGCGTCCTCGCAGACCAAGACGACGGTGCACGCGTCGAACCGCACCATGGCGGCCGTCTTCTCGCAGTGCGCGGCGTCGCTGGCGGAGGTGCGGAGGCAGTCGGACGTGCTGGCCGTGTCGGGGCGCCTGCGCGACATCCCGGTCGCGCCCGCGGACCCGCACCGCAACGTCATCTCGCTCATCGCGAACCTGCCGACGGCCGAGGTGCTCGCCTTCTACCCGATGCTCTTCTCCTACGCCCTCGCGCTCATCGGCTCCGCCTCCGACACGGTGTCGCTCGCGAGCCGCACGCACATGCTCGACGTGCTGCTGCTCATCTCCAACAAGACGCAGCGCTACGACACGACCGAGCAGACGATGCGCCGCCGCTACGGCACCACCAGCCTCGCCGCCGTCTTCCCTCGCACCACCGTCGCCAGCGTCCTCTACCACTTCTTCAGCAACGACGTGCTCTTCGAGGGCAGCAGCGCGCCGGGCAAGACGGCCCCCACCGGCACGCGCTACCGCGTGTACGCCGGTCTCGCCGAGACGTGGCTCAACCTGCTCAACGCCAAGCCTCCGCAGCCGCCGGCCGCGCCGCCGGCCCGCAAGGGCGCCGGGCAGCCGGCCGCCGGCTCCTCGCGCCAGCCGCCGCCGCCGCGCAACATCGACAAGGAGATGAGCGACCTCTCGTGGTTCCTCTTCGACGCGATTCTGCGCTCCGTCTTTTTGTGGGCGGACGAGCACATCAACGTGAAGCGCAGCGAGCTCTTCGACCCCTCACTCTACGAGCTCCTCGGCAGCCTCTGCGTGCGCGCCATCGAGCGTCTGGGGCACTTCAACGAGCCCATCCTCGTCGGCCGCGTCGCGCTCTTTGTGCGCGGCCTCTTCAAGTATGGCGACCGCGGCCAGGTGCTCAAGATATGCGACCGCGTCGCGCGCCACCTCGAGGAGCAGGAGCACTTTGAGAGCCTCTGCCACTTCTTCAAGTACATCCTCGAGGACCCCGACGCCATCTACCAGCTGCTGCCCTCCGCCGCCACCTTCAAGCCCGTCTTCCTCTCCGGCATTCTCGTGCGCGGCTTCTACACGCTGCTGGTGCACAAGACCTACGAGGTGCGCGCGACGACCGTGTCGGTGCTCTACGACTTCCTCTGCCGCCTCGCCAACGACCCGCTCGTCCCGAGCGAGAACCTCTCCTGCATCGCCTCGCAGTTCTTCGAGCTGGTGGTGCGGGTGGGGCCGCACTGGAAGGCCGTCACGCAGGCGACCGACAAGACCCCCGCGGAGACCTTTTTGCACGACAAGCGCCGCTACGCGATGGTGATGCTGTGGATCATCTACTACACCCCGCGCACGCAGTACAAGGTGTGGCTGAGCGAGGAGTCGGAGCCCAAGAACATCGCCGGGGTGATGCAGATCGTCTCCGACTCGCAGGCGCTCTTCCGCTACTCGACCGGCGTCGGCAAGTGCCCCCACGCGCTCCCCGAGGAGCAGGTCGCGGAGCTGGCGCCGTGGGACGCGCGCAGCAACACCATGGTCGTCGCCATCGGCACCGCGCTGGCGCACATCTTCCTGCGCTACATCCCTCGCATCCTGCAGACGGTCCGCGACGACGGCGCCAACGCGTGCGTCTTCCCCTGTTTTGTGCTGCTGGAGAGCATCATGCACCTCGGCAGCTCCACCGTGTCGCTGCAGATGAGCTCCGCCGCGAGCTACGAGGCGCTCGGCAAGCTCTTCCCCGAGATCATCAGCAACAAGGCCAAGATGAGCGCCGGAATGGTGCTGCTGACGTTCCGCCTGATGAGCAGCTGCTGCCAGTACGTGCGCGGCACCGCCGGCAGCGCCTTCCTCTTCATGTGCCAGACCTACTTCAGCTGGAAGAACTCGCTCTCCAAGATCAAGTCGCTGACGGCCAACGCGCTCGTGTCGGTGGCCGAGTCCAAGGCGCGCGACCTGCGCCTCGCCGGCCGCTTCATCGAGCTGCAGTTCGACGACCTCATCGACCGCGCCAAGATCGAGGAGGAGGACTACGTCGCGCCGTCGCCCGACTTCGCGACGCGCTACGCCGACGACAGCAACGCCCCCGGCGGCGACGCGCAGATGCACTACAAGCACGACATCAAGGAGCTCTTTGTGAGCGTGAAGCGCAACCTTCCCATCTCGCGCTACCTGCTCGACAACACCAACCGCGACGTGGAGAAGCCCAAGTTCTCCAAGGAGTTCGAGGGGATGACGGCGACGGTGCTGAGCCTCTTCGACGACGTGCTGCGCCTGCAGGTGGACGACTCGATGAAGTTCAAGGAGGCCAAGATCGCGGCCTACTTTGAGGTGTTCCGCAACTTTACGCGGCAGAACGCCCTCAAGGAGGCGCTCAAGTGGCTGTACCGCCTGCACGACGCGCACAAGGCCAACAACGACCTGCGGAGGCGGGCATGGTGCTCGTCTTCATCGCGGCCATGTGCTTCCGCATCACGGAGGTCTTCTACTTCGCCAAGGGCAAGGACTCCAAGGGCGCCCGCATGCCCTACGCCATCTTCACGCACGTCTTCTGGCAGGACTACGTGCGCATCCTCCCCGAGCTGGAGCAGCTGCTGCCGGCCGACACCGTCTACGCGATCGTCTCGGAGATGTACGTGTGCCCCGACGACCCGTGCTTCACCGTCGACGGGCAGATCCGCACGCTGCGCGACGCGGCGGAGCTGCAGGACAAGGGGCACTACTATGAGTTCTCTCTCGCGACCATCGGCATCGTCGACCGGCTGCTGCTGGCGTGCGGGGACTACGGCGGCGCGGCGTCGGTGTGCAAGGCGCGCGCGACGTGGTGCACCGCCATCGCGGACCGCACCAAGCGCGAGAACAACTGCTACTTTATGCTGTGGGCGCGCATGGAGCGGGAGGAGTCGGCGCAGGCGCGGCGGGAGCGGCTGGCGGAGGACCGCGACAGCATGGTGGGCGAGAAGCCGCGCGGGCTGCCCGGCGCCAAGCCGCTGCGGCGCGTGTACAAGATGCCGCCGCGCACGACGCTCGAGAGCTTCCGCTCCTACGCGCAGTCCTACATCACCTCGCTGTTCCCCGACGAGTCGCTCGTGGTGATGACGGAGGAGCTGACGGAGACGCAGCCGGCGCTGCCCGAGCCGGACACCAAGCGCAAGCGCATCGCCGCGGTGCACCGGCCGCCGAACCACTGCCTGGTGACCGTCAGCGAGGTGCAGCCGCACTTCCGGCGCGGCGTCAAGGTGCCGCCGGACGGCTACGACAAGACGATGCACCTCGTGCACTTTGAGGACATTGTGCACGTGTGCAACAACGCGCCGGTGTCGGCCGCCGCGGGCGCCCGCGTCGACGTGATGAAGCAGCAGATGAGCATCAGCACCTTCGCCCTCGAGCGCGCCTTCCCCTCCACCACCTCCGCCATCGACGTGGACAAGATCAACCAGGTGCTGCTCGACCCCTTCGAGACCGCCGTCGAGACCCTCGCGCAGGCCCGCGAGACCATCGCCCAGGCGCCGGAGAACGAGCGCCTGGTGACGGTGCTGCGGGCGGCGCTCTCCGCCAACGGCATGCCGCCCGGCGCGTACGTCAAGGTCGTCATCGGCGTCATGAGCGACCACTCGGAGGTGATCCACGCGATCCGCGGGCTCTGCAAGCTCGCGCGCGCCAAGATGGAGGTGTGCGAGAAGATGCAGGCGGTCGAGAAGGCGCCGGAGGACTACGCGCTGGTGCTCAAGGCCGTCACCGACATGGAGTGCTACCTCATCGCCATGGACTCCCCGGAGGACTCGGTTGCCGACAGCAATTGAGGGAGTCGCAACAGAGTGCCAGTGATTGTAGTCAAAAACTCACAAGAGATATTTCTCATATATATTGCTACTGGTTTTGCTTTATTTATTTATTTATTATTTCTGGTCTCTTCTCCTTTCTCTAACGAATTCGATTCCTTTTTTTTTTATTTTTCCTATTCTATTTTCTTGTTTACGCGATTCGGGGGGGGGGGCTGAGGACACTTGTGCCCGTAATCAATCAACAGGTAGCTTCCAAGAGACATCTTGAACAGCGCAGGTGCTGTATCGCATCTGCCAAGTCATAATAAACGAAAAAACAACAACAACAACATGTCATTTAAAAAGAATCCAGTACCAAAGTTTAATTGGCAATGACCAAATACGCGCATAAATCATTGCTGAACACAACGAAACATTACAAACACCACCACATCACCGACAGAGAGGATATCATCAAAAATGCAGTACTATTTATTCCGCGCAGTCGTTATCACTGCCATCCCATATACATACATATATATATATTCATCTATTCCTGTAACTATAACTTACCAGGAGGTTTTTCTTGTCATTTTTCTTCTTTTTATTTTATTTCTTTACTTCTTGCTTTCCCATAATCATAATTCGTGTTTCTCAATTATCGTGCTTCTTCCTTTTATCGCTGTACTAATTCCTTCCATTAAAACCACAACAACAACGAACAAACAAAAAACACGTTCTATAATAATAATAAAAAATAAAGTGATACACAACATACGCGAATGTGAGATAGACAGTGTGTGTGATTGCTGCAGTTGAGGAGGCTGCCAAGCGCTGAAACATGATCGGGGGGGGGGGGTAATAGTGATGCTCGCCCCCACCCTGTAATAGGGAATGAGTGCAAGTGCCTCTTTAGGATGTGTTAATTTGGATACGCACACTTAATGAAGCGCGACCCCCTCCCCCTTGATCCTTCACAGTACCCTCCGACACACACTCTCCCTGACCCGTTCTCTTTAAACTATCCAGGTCATTGTTTCTATCACGAGTTGAATTCAGCCAGGGAGAACTGTTCAGATACATTCCTCTCTCTCATAGTTTCACTATACATACCCCCCCCCCCCACACACACACAGCCATGAGCGCCGGGTGCGTCTTTACGAGTGAGTCGACGGAGGTGCTGGTGATCCCGTCGACGTGGAGCCGCGAGATCATGATCACGGAGGGCGCGACGCAGACGGAGCCGCTGCCGGTGACGGAGCAGGAGACGCAGACGGCGGTGAGCGCCCTGCAGCCGGTCGACCAGCACGACAAGTCCGAGGGGACGGTGCGGCTGGAGAGTCACAAGGCGAGCCTCGAGGGCGTGCAGTACGTCTACTCCGGTACCGACTACGACGCGGACAAGCTCGCCGCCTTTGTGGAGCGCTCCAAGGAGAGCCTCCTCGCGATCCTCTACAAGAACACCCGCACGAACCCCTTCGACAACTACACCCCCAACTGGACGCTGCAGAGCACGGACCTGCTGCCGGTGCACACGCTCTCGGCGCCGAGCGCGATGGAGGGCGAGCTGCACGCGCTGGACGTCGCGTGGAACGCCAACGGGACGATGGTGGCGGTCGCGTACGGCCGCATGGACACCTCCGGCTGGTGCTACAGCAGCGGGTACGTGTGCGCGTGGAACCTGCTGCGGCCGGACATGGACGAGCACGCGCCGCACTACACCGTCGTCACGGACACCTACGCGACGTGCCTCGCCTTCCACCCCACCGACGCGCTGACGCTCGCGGTCGGCACCTACTCCGGTGAGGTCATCGTGCTGCCCAACGTCACCGAGGACGCCGCCGTCGAGTGGTCCTCCGCGGCGTCCGGGGCGCACCAGGAGCCGGTCGCCGCGCTGCAGTGGGTGCACAACGTCCAGGAGCTGCGGCCCGCCCACCGCTTCCTCCTCTGCTCCGCCGCGCAGGACGGCCGCCTCGCCTTCTGGGCGCCGTCCAACAAGCTCGCGCACCCCGTCGCGCTCTTCAGCGTGCGCAGCCGCAAGCACGCGCAGGTCGGCATCGCCTCGCTCTCCTTCTCGCGCTCCTCCCTCGGCCGCGGCGCCGGCGTCCCGGCCGTCGACGGCGTGCTCACCATCGGCCTCGAGAACGGCGACGTCGGCCGCGGGCGCACCGGCTTCATCGCGACCGAGGCCGAGACGCCGCCGGCGACCGCGATCCCGCTGGAGCTGGACTGGCTGGACGGGCACCACGGCCCGGTGCAGCGCGTCTGCACGTCGCCCTTCTTCCGCCACCTCCTCGCGACGTGCTCCTCCGACGGCAGCGCGCACCTGTACAACGACCTGGAGCGCGCGCCGCTGCTCTCGCTCGAGCCCTCCACCGAGACGAAGCACTTTCTCTACGACGCGCAGTTCAGCCCCTTCCGCCCCGCCGTCCTCGCGCTCGTCTCGCGCTCCTCCTTCCTGCACATCTACGACTTGCAGAGCAGCCAGTCGAAGCCGCTCTACTCGGTGGAGGCCGGCCTCGACGGCGCCCCGGCCGTCGCCCTCGCCTTCAACCCCTACGCCCCCGAGTGGCTCGCCACCGGCGACACCCGCGGCAACGTGCGCGTGTGGCGCCTCCCCACCGACGCGACGCAGGTGACGGAGCAGGAGCGCGCGGCCGTGCGCGCCGAGCAGGGCGCCAGCGCCCCTAAGCGCCCCGCCGACGCCCCGGCACCACAGCAGCAGCAGCAGCCGGCCGAGGACAAGGACATGATCCGCGAGCTCTTCGGCTTCTCTCTGCAATAGTGCGGAGGAGGGGGTGGGGAAATACATGTACATTAGGTCTCCACATTCCCCCTCTGCAAGCCTGCCATACCTGATCATAAAATGTGACACTGGGCAATGGCGGCACGCGTGCCTCTTAGATAAAAAGAGGGGAAGATAGTGAGAGTGAGCGAGAATGTGGAAACCACACAATAGACTATATGCCCTTGATCTTTGCAACTCTTTATCTTTATTGTTTTTGCCGTCTGTTATGATATGCATCATAAACAAAAATACAGTGGAAGTTGTAACCAAAATATCTTGATGATGGAAGAGGTGAGCTTGAAAAACGGAAAATAGGTTGAGCTGCTGGACCTTGCTCTGTGAAGATACATGCGTGCTCCCCCTCCCTTTTCTCGAGCCGCTTGCGCCTGCGTATGTGTATGTGTGTGTGTCTTCAGCACCTTTACTACCTCTTCATCATGTGTTGTTGTGCTCACAAGGCACACGCACGTGGACATACTTGTTCTGCTAACCGTGCTCACAGTGCACCGACCTCTTTACATCCACACGAAAGTCTCCATCCCAACACTTTACATACTGCTCTGAGTCAGCATTCGGCCTTCATATTTAGAAAACAGACGACACAAAATCGCTCACAGACATTAGCACTACCCTGTCGGTGATCCTGTGTAAGCCTCACAACAATAGATTAGAAAGTGTAAATAACAAGTGAGCGGAGCGTATACATTCCTCTTACTTTCGGTGCCATCGCCTCCTCTTTTTACCTCCCACGCACTTTACCTCTTCCCTCCTCTCACTCCGCCCCGCAGCCCCATCATGGTGCTTCTGCGTCTGCGCGTCGCGGTTATCGGCGAGCCGACGTCCGGCAAGACGGCCTTTGTGAAGATGGTGCACAGCAACGGCGTCTCCTTCCCCAAGCAGTACCTGATGACGACCGGCTGCGACTTTGTCGTCAAGGAGGTGGCGCTGGAGGAGGAGAACACGGTGGAGGTGACGCTGCTGGACGTGGCCGGCCAGAAGCTCTACGACCGCATGGTGCCGGCGTACCTCGACACCGTCTCCGCCTTTATTGTTGTCTACGACATCTCCAACAAGACGACCTTCGAGACGGCCAAGAAGTGGATCAAGCGCGCGCGCACCAACAAGCCGGACATGCCCGGCATCCTCCTCGCCAACAAGACCGACCTGAGCGACAAGGCGGAGGTCACCGACAGCCAGGCCGAGATCTTCGCGCGCGGCAACCAGCTGCAGCTCTTCAAGTGCTCCGCGCTGCGCGGGACGGGCGTGCAGGAGCCCATCACCGAGCTCGCCCGCAGCTTCCTCGAGCGCTACCAGAAGCGCGTCGCGCAGCTGCTCAAGGACTCGGGCGCCGCCCCCGCCGCCTAACGCGAGCGAGGAAGCGTTCCTTCTTTGCTAGACCACCGCCCTACCCGCCACTGCACCTCTCTTTCTCTCTCTCTCTCTCTCTCTCATCTCTCTCTTTTGAGTTTCCTTCCTACATACTGATAGGGAGAGAGAGAGAGATGACGAGAGAAGGAGGAAAGTCAAAGGGACTGCCGGCTGGCCATGATGTAACGTCGACTCTCACGCAGGATGAGAGAGAACAAGAAAAAGACATTGACCTGTACACAAGGCGCATTTCGAAGTGCTAGTGTGCACATGGGTGCTGACGAGGGGCATCGCTTTCGTACGAGAGTGAGAGCCGTCAGTACCCCCCGCACTACGCTCATCACTTTTACTGGCTGGCAGTTATTCATAGTATGCACCTTCTTTATATTTTTTCCCCCCTTACCTGCGTGATTTCTTTTTGACACTTTTGATTGCCTCTTTTTCAAGAACAAACATAAATCAATTATTAGTGGTAGGACACCTGAAATGATAGACACTCCTACTTCTTTTTTTTTCCTGTCATGATTCACTATGAGCTCTGGGTTCAAAGGCAGAATCCTTCGGGGAGCAATTGCTTGGCATCTGCACAAAAGAAGAAGTAGAACAAAATGTACGTTCTTTCAAACAGTATCGAATAGCTACATTGCTTTTGCGCGACTCACGTGCTGGATGGAGTACGCTGGCTTTTTCTTGAGCGTTGTATGAGGTCAGACACTATGACAACACATCTATTTTTCCCCACCCCTTTCCCTCTTCCTCACTTGTAATTATCAGCCCGGCAGCTGCCTCCTCTGAGTGTCACTGCGCGCAATGGAGGATTTATTTGTGTCTGCCGTCGCCGCTGACGTCGCCAAGCGGCTGCCCTTGTGGCGCGAGCACTCGAGGCAAACCGCAACGGCTAACACCGACGGCCCGGCAGTCGTTCCCTCGCTACTCTACGTTCAGCATACTCCGGACGCCTCATGTGCCGGAGGCGGTGAAGCTGTTTTTTGTGGTGGCGGCCGTCGATCACGCAGCGCCCGTCACGGCGGCACGCGCGGCCGCGATGCGAGAGGCGATGCGTCGCACGCAGACGGAGCGTCCCGAGGCTTCTGTGGAGTCCTTCGCCGCGTTTGTCGACTCGGGCGGCGCGGTGTCGTACTATCGCTGCGCCAGCGTGCGCCTGCCGCGTTTCGCTGAAGAAGAAGCGTGAAAGTTTTCCGAGTGTCTGCTGCCGTTTGTTATTCATCTCCCTTCCTTTTGTTTTTCGACTGCTCGTTCCAGAAAAAAGAGAGTAATTAGACTCTTTTATAATTTTGCTTTGTCTTTTGTAACGCTGACTGTCCCACATATATATATGTATGTCTGTGTGTGTGTGTGTTTTTTTCTTCGTATACCTTCCTTACCCCGTTATCTTCACCTCCATCCCCCCGTCCTCTCTTTTTCGCCGATCATTACGACTAGGTCTGTGCTTAGCTTTTTTTGCTTTACTTTTGTTTCTGTTACTATATTTTGTTCTGCTCTCTTTATTCCCACTTATTCTTCGGATTTTGCTTATATTTTCATTCACCAACACATTCACTCCCCCTCTTCTCGCACATATAATAATGGACGACCCTGCGTGGATTCGCAGCTGCGAGGCGCTGTCGCGCCACCTGACGGAGCTGGAGCGCAAGACGTCGATCATTCGACGCAGCACCAACAAGGTGGTGACGGTGCGCGACATCGCCCGGGAGCACGAGCGCGTGAAGCAGACGACGAGCGTCGCCAACGCGACCGACGTGCGCGGGGTGCAGGACGAGCTGCGGCTGCTGCAGCGCTTCGTGCAGCTGAGCCCCGCGCTGGGGGAGGAGGGCGCGCGGCTGATGCAGGCGGCGCAGGGCGTGCTGCAGCAGTACCAGGCCACGCGCGAGGAGTTCTTCCAGCGCTGCATGCGGGTGGAGGCGGCGGCGCGCGACCCCCGCGACGGCGCGGAGGCGGAGGCGGCGGAGGGCGGCGCGGAGACGGACGGGCTGCTCGCCGGCGCGGAGACGCAGCGGATGCTCTTCGAGCGCGACCTGCAGGCCGAGATCATGGCGGAGCGGCAGCGCGAGACGCAGGAGCTCGCGAGCAACATCCAGGACATCAACGAGATCTTCAGCCACATGAACGAGCTGCTGGGGGAGCAGGGGGTGCAGCTCGAGATGGTGGAGAGCAACGTGCAGGCCGCCGAGGGCGCCAGCCGCCGCGCCGGCGAGCACCTCCGCGACGCGCTGCGCTACCAGCAGGCGGGCTGCAACCGCTTCGTCTACTTCATCATTCTTTTCCTCTTTGCCCTCGTGGTATTTCTGCTTCTCATGGGATAGGCATGCGCAACAGCCACTTTACTACTGTTATTTTTTTTGTTTTCGCTCTCTTCTCTTCTTTCCTACTGTTGCTGTCTTTTAACTGTGAGAGTCGCAATCTCGTGATTCGCTCTGTTGCTTCACTTTACGTGAGTACGCTTTGTTTTACGTTCTTTTTTTTTTTTTTTTAATTTTCTACTTCCCCAAGCAATATTTCTGTGAATTTTGTGTCTGCACACCTGGACGCTGCACTTACGAATTAAACCACCTTCTGGAGTTTGACTGCTCTTCTGCTGTTACTCCTGTCTTTATCCGTTTGCTGTGATTTGTGATGCCAATAGGACGGTGCGCGATCTATGCCGCCGCTCAAAACCTATGATGAAAAGCTCAAACCAAATCTGTCGCTGCCTGATTGCTCTCGTACCTGGTACGTTTCACAGAATGCTACCGCGATAAACTACAGCTGGAGAGTTTCTCTTTTCTTCCATCACGTCTTTCCCGTCTCTCTCTCTCTCTCTCTCTCTCTCTCTCTCTCTCTCTGTCTTTTTAACGCCCCGACCAAAGCCCCCGCTCACTCGCTAGTGCAGCTCCTTTCCACTTTCCCTACCCTACCCCACTTATCTTCCTCTTTTCATTCTCCCCTCTGCCGCCATGACCGAAGCCGTTGTGACGCCGTGGACCGTGGAGGGCGAGGTCGACTACGACAAGCTCATCAAGGACTTTGGGAGCCACCGCATCGACGAGCAGATGCTGGAGCGCATGGAGCGCCTGACGGGCAAGCGCCCGCACCACTTCCTGCGCCGCGGCATCTTCTTCTCGCACCGCGACATGAACCTCATCCTGGACGCGTACGAGAAGGGGCAGCCCTTCTACCTCTACACCGGCCGCGGCCCCAGCAGCGAGTCGATGCACACCGGGACACCTCATCCCCTTCATGTTCACCAAGTGGCTCCAGGAGACCTTTCGCGTGCCGCTCGTCATCCAGCTCACCGACGACGAGAAGTTCTACTTCAAGGACCTGACGGTGGAGGAGGTGGAGCGCATGGCGCACGAGAACGCCAAGGACATCATCGCGCTCGGCTTCGACCCCGCGCTGACCTTCATCTTCTCCGACTTCAACTACGTCGGCAAGATGTACCGCGTCATCGCGCGCATTGAGAAGGCGTACACGGCGAATCAGGTGCGCGGCTGCTTCGGCTTCAAGCTGGAGGACAACTGCGGCAAGTGGATGTTCCCCGCGGTGCAGGCCGCGCCGTCCTTCTCGACCGCCTTCCCGCACATCTTCCCCGCCAAGGAGGGCAACGTCTTCTGCCTCATCCCGCAGGCCATCGACCAGGACCCCTACTTCCGCCTGACGCGCGACATCGCCCCCCGCCTGGGGTACCTCAAGCCGGCCGTCATCCACTCCAAGTTCTTCCCGGGGCTGCGCGGCGCGGCCGGCAAGATGAGCTCCTCCGTCGGCGCGGCCATCTTCCTGACCGACACGCCCAAGATGATCAAGGACAAGATCAACAAGCAGGCCTTCAGCGGCGGCGGCGCGACCAAGGAGGAGCAGCTGCTGCTGGGCGGCAACACCACCGTCGACATCCCCATCCAGTGGCTCCGCTTCTTCCTCGACGACGACGAGCTGCTCGAGCGCACGGAGCGCGAGTACGCCCGCGGCCGCCTCATGTCCGGCGAGGTCAAGAAACTGCTCATTCAGACCCTCACTAGCATCATCACGGAGCACCAGGAGCGCCGCGCGAAAGTCGGCGACGCCGACGTCGCTGTCTTCATGGAGGAGCGCCTCATGGGCCCCGCCAAGGCCGCCGCCGACCGCGCCGCGCAGGCAAGCTGACGCGCGCCGGAGGGGAAAGGGCACTCAACGCTCTCCTCACCGCGCCGCAGCTGTGTCGCCAGTGTGGTGGACGCAGAGACGGTGATACAACAGCAGGCCATTATACAGACAAAAAAAAACACAAACAAACAAATAAGCAAAATACAAACAAACGACACACGTGTACGGACGCTAAGTTTTCGTCAATTGTATGTCAATACATTTATGACTTGTTAATACTTAATTTTTTAATGTCCATCTTACTCCCCCCGAACTTGGACATCGTAATGAAAAAAAAAAGTGCGAATAAAACAAAGAAAACTAGAATAAAAATTATTGTCTGCAGTGTTTTAACTGATGGACTTGCCCGCGTTTAATTGGCAGGGGAGAGAGAGAGAAGGGAGGCAGTCCCAAAATCAGATGCCTCTGCACATCTCTATGTATCTGTGCATTGCGTAATACCAGCATGGCGGACGAGTGTAGTTCTCATTAAAAACATGCAGCCATCGATAAAGGGACAAGGGAGGAAAATTCTTCTCCCACCTCCCACACACGCGTGCATAGACATACACTATCACATTCACTCATTGCTTTCAAGATGATGCCGTCACCTCAACGACGACAACAACAAAAAGATGAGAGACTTTTATGGACTTCACGCACTTCCTCTTACAAAACCTCACTGTTCTTCTTCTAGTTCTTCGCATACAGACTGTAGCTACCTTCTTTTTTTTTTTGTTTTCAACTTCCATTTTCTCTCCTCTTATATTTTTTTTTTTGTAGAATGATCCATGCTGCGGCGCGCAGCCGTCCACTTCGCATGCATCTCCACACTAGCCCGCCTGCAGTACCCCTGCGTCGTCTCCTTTAATGTTGGAAGCCTCTCCACGGACGCGGAGTCTGAGGCGAGCGAAGGTGGCGTGCCGCGCGTCGCGGTGGACGTGGCACGCCTCAGCGGTCACGACCTCGACCTCTTCTTCACCTACGCGGACTGTGTGACCATCGGGCAGGAGGTGCAGCTACCGGAGCGTGCGTCGCGGGCGCTGGCTCGTGTTGCACAACAAGGGACGCTGCCACCGCTGCACGACTCCTCCCCTCAGCCACGCGTCGAACCCCTCTTCGACGTCTTTTTCGAGGCCCCGGGCCGTTTCTTTCTTGGCTGGGCGGCGGACGAGGACCGGCGCGCAGACTTCGCCGCCGACTGCCGCCACGCGCTGGCGCACTTTGCGGGGGCGGCCGCGCGCACGCGCACGTCGGTGGCGGAGCACACGCACCACTTGACGTCGAACTTTAATGAGCGCACACAGCTCTTCGGGCCGCTCTCGCAGCTGACGGAGGGGCACATGCACGCTGCCGTCCGCGCCCACACGCGCGTCGTCTTCTCCCACGTCGCCGCCGCCGCGAGAGGCCAGCGCCACCCAGCCGACGCCGCCGCGCTGGTGCTTGCCGCCCCGCTCGCCGCCGGCTCCCCGACCGCGCGGCGCCTTTCCCCGCAGCAGGCGTTGGAGGTGGCGGTGCAGCTGGGGCTGCCAGCGTGGGCAGCGCTCCAGGCCTGGCGACACGCGCTGCGGCGCCGGGCGGCGGCGGCGGACAGACCAGCGGCGGTCTCGGCCGGGAGCAGCGCCGGCACTGCTACGCACCTGCGCTCGGCGGCGGCGTACACGTGTGCGCTGCTCGGCAAGTCGGGCGCCGCACAGGAAGGACAGGACAACTCATGTGAGGCGCCGCAGGGGTGGCAGCGACTTGAGCTCTTTCTGTCTTCCCACGGCGCGGCGCTGCCGGCGGCGCAGGCCCACTTTGAGGCGCTGCTGTTGCTTGTGGAGGAGGCCGCGGGCCGCGCCGACCTCTCAGGCGGGTGGGTGCTGGACGCGCCGACCGACGCGGACGTGTGCCCCAGCGCCGGCGGTGCGGCGGGCGTCGACGGCCCACTCGACCGACGCGCCCTCCTCGCCACGCTCTCCCTCGCGCCCCCGCCTGCGCGCCGTGCCTCCGCCGCCTCCTCCGGCCTGCCGCGCCCCCCGCACACCGGCGCCTGCGGGTGGGGCCTCGACGCGGGCGGCTGCTGGAGCGGCGCGCTGCTTGCGTGCGACGTCCTCTGCGCCGCCGTCGGCGTCGACGAGACTGCCGCGCACCCACCCGGCAGCAACGGCGAGCGTCTGCGCGCCGCCCGCCACCGCCTGCGCGTGCTGCTCCTCCGCCGCTTTGCCAGCAGCGCCGGCAGCGTCTGGGGGATGCCCGGCGCGCCGCTGCGGCTGCTGCCGTTTCTCTCTGCTGCCGCGCTCTCGCTGGAACGCCACCACCCGAAGCTCTACCTGTGCCACTTTGGAGAGAGGGAGGCTGTGCCGCTCGCCGAGGGGGCCGGCGGGGCTGCCGCGCGGGGCTTGCTGTTCCCACAGCTCACCCCGACGCTTTTGTACGGCTGCGTGCTGGCGCCGGCGGCCGCCACGGGCAGTGGGACGGGCAGACAGAGCCCCCAGCTCCTCATGGCGTATGCGCGTACGTACGACAGTAGTGACACCGGCACGCGCGTGTGCGTGACGCTGCGCGTGGGCGGCGAGGCGCTGGCGGCCCTACAACGGCTGCTGCACGCCGCGCCGGGCTGCCCCGCTGTGTACGCGGTGTGCCGCGACGCCGGTGTCGTGTGGCGGGTGCTTCCCACAGACGTGCCGGAGGAGGAGCTGCTATTTAAACATTTACTCACAGAAACATCACGATAATGGTGCCGTGTATTTCAGTACAGGTTTAATTTTTTTTAGAGAAGACATTTTATAAAAGAAAAATACGTTTTTTCCCCTTTCACTATTCGACACAGAATGCATGTTGTCTCTGAATTTATTTGATGCTCTCATTTGTTGTGCAGCGACGAAACTATGGATTGTGCTATAAACTCCTTTTTTTTTCTACTACTGTCACCCCTCTCTCTTTCTCTCTTTTCCTCATCTTCTCCCTCTCTCATTTCCCTTCCTCTTCTCCACCGTCTTGACACTGGTACAACTAATCCGGAATGCGTAGGGTCACATTCTGAACCCTGTCTTTATATAGTAACCGTACTGATTCTTTTTTTAAACTCGTTACGATGCGCCGATTCGCTCTGACTCCATTGGGTCGCTGCGTAGCGCTCCGTGCCATGGCCCCCACTCTGGCGTCGCGCTGCCTCGCGCCGTGTGTGACCGCGCGCCGGTTCGCTGGCAGCGGCGACGACGCGGCCGGACTGACGGTGGTCGCGGCGGAGGGGCGGGGGCAGCGGCGCGCGGACGAGCTGAGCGGGGCGCGCTACGAGGCGGCGGAGGACGCGCACGAGGACGACGGGCTTGACGACGGCGACTTCGACGAGCTGGAGGCGGCGTCGCAGGAGGTGCACGACATCTGCCTCGCGCTCATGGAGCATCTGCGCCGCGCCGACCCCGACCCCCCTCGCTGTCTTTTCGAGCGGCGCGTCAAGCGCAGCTTCCGCGAGCCGGTGCCGGAGCCGCGGCGCCGCCTGCTGCACGGCCACGGCAGCCGCGCCAACCTGCGCGCCAACAACTACGCGACCGCGGCCGACCTCGCGGCGGGCCACCAGCTCTTCACGGAGCTCGGCGACAAGCTGCTGCTGCTGCTCACGCGCCCCGTGCTGGACCGCCTGCTCGAGAGCGCCGGCAAGGGAGGCCGTGACGCGCGCGCCGACGGCATCCACCGCTTCCGCGAGCCGATGCGCCGCGCGGCGTGGCGCAGCTTCCCCCACCGCTGGTTCAAGCACGCGCCCTTCGAGGTGCAACAGCTGCGCGCCGACATGCCCGCCGACGCCGTCGCCGTGACGCGCTACTACCGCGACCACTGCACGCTGCGCTACCTCTTCACGCTCATGGAGGCCCCGCACCCCCTCCGCGCCCGCCTCGAGGCCCAGCTCTTCCAGCTCACCAGCGCCTACGACCCGCACGCCCGCCCCGCGCTTCCCTCCGACAGTAAATCTGTCACGGTTTCTGGAAAGGTCATCAATTGACGATGTACTGTATTGGTGTCGCTTCATTTTGATACATTTCCTTTGTTCACCTTATGGTTGCCCCTGTTTCCGTTTTGAAACGAGCGCAAGAAAATGACATACACTCCAAAAAAAAAGAAGAAAATATAAACACCTTTTATTCTGCAGTTTGTTATAACAGTTCAGGGGAAACAAAAACAAACAATACGGCGTATCGCATGATAGCAGTGCTCATCCCAAGGGGTGAAAAACAAAGAGAAGGGAAATATGATACCGGTCGACTACTCATCATACTTGATAGTGGTAGATGTCTTTTTTGTCTCTCTTCCCCGCCATTCAAAGCCTTTGACTCGACCGACCCATCCCCTCCGCCCCTCGCAACTCCCCTCCCATCGGTCCCCCACCACCTCTCTTGCATCACTATTTCTTTTAAAAGGAACAAAACTGAACGAACATCACTACACACAAATTCTCTCTCTCTCACTCTCTCTCTCTCTCTCTCTCTCTCTTTTCATTTTTCACTTTGCAGTACTCTCTGTGAATGCATGTCGTCGGTGTCGCGGCGGCGGCCTTGCTGGCCTTCCACGCGGTGACGGCGGCGCTCTCGTCCATGTACCACGCGCGTTACGCCGCGCGGGAGTGCAAGCCGGCACGCGCGGCCGTCGCGGACCTCATGGAAAAGTTGGACACCGCGTCGCGACCGGCTGAGGCCGCTGCCTCCGAAGGACCGTCTGTTCACTCCACAGACGCGTGCCGCCCAACCCTTGACGCGCCAGAAGAGCAGAGCGACAGCTTCGGCCAACCCGCGCTGGACGCAAGCAACCGTGTCGGCGATGGCGATATCGATCCGGACGGAGAAAACGACGACAGCGGCGACGACGGCACCGCTACGGACACCGCTGCCGACGCGCGCGAGCAGACGCGGGTGACGTTCTACTCGTACGTGCGCCAACGCGAGATCTCCGTGACTTTCACCGCCTGCGAGGCGGTCTCCGGCGGTTTGGAGGCGCTCTTCGACGTGTACTGCCGGTGCTTCGCGTCGTCTTCGGCGGGGGACGAGCTGCTGGACAGCGTGGTGGACGCGTGGAACGCGCTGGCGGGGTATTTGAACGCGAAGGCGCAGCTGCGCGCCGCGATGCAGACCGTCGACAGCAGCGACGACGCGGAGTTGACGGAGCTGAGAGTCTACTTCGGCCTTCTCGCGCCCCACTGCCGCTACGACGTGCGCCGCCGCGTTGCCAGCGACGCGCCGTACGCCGTCACCTCACTCGACACCGCCGCGCTGCGCACGTGCATCGCCCAGGATCGCGCAGGCGCGTCGGTGTGGCGGACGGCGCGGGCGCTGTGGGACAGCGTGTGGCGCCTCTGCGACCGGTACGTCGCCGCGAGCATCGCCGGCTCTTTCCTCTTCCAGTCGTCTCTGCTGCACTGGCTGCTGCCGACCGGCATCATCGACGAAAACCTCACGCCGGTCGCGCCGCTGGCCGAGCAGCTGGGCAGCTACGGGCGGCCCGTCAGCGTGCTCACCTTCTGGCGCGACGCGCTGAGCGGGACGACCGGGAAGCTGCTCTTCGGCGCCCTCGCCTCGCGCGTGCTGATGATGGCCCTCTACGGCGCGAAGACGCACTTCTCCAACCACGTCCTGCGCACGATTAACCGCGCCGTCTACCTCGACGCGGTCATGTGCCTCGCGCGGCAGGACTACAGCCCCGACACCCCGTGGGCCCCCGCCCGCCACGTGCGCTTCGCCGTCCGCACCGCTGCGGAGCTCTCGCTGATGGACTTCGACTCCGTCTTCGGCGACGCGCTCAGCAAGCTCCAGCTCGCCGCCACCGTCTTGCGCTTCCCCCGCGAGCTCGCCGCCTCCGCCGTCGGGGACGCCGCCGTCGAGTACTCCCGCCAGTGCTGGTCACGACTCTCGTGCCTCCGCAACCTCCTCCGCCAGCCACGCGAGGAGCCGCCGCAGCTGCCGACCGGCGACGCGTCCCAGGGCGACCGCGCACGCCGAGAAACATCGCGGCCTCCCTCCACTGCGGCTAGCACCGCTCTGCTGGGTCTGTCGACGCTTGTGGCCGCCGCCGCCGCCGTCAGCGAGGGCAGCGAGGGGACCGCGCCGCCAGCCCTGGCGACTCTCCGCGCGCAAAAGCTCGCGTTTCCGCTGGAGCCCACGGCGGCCGTGTCGACCATCAGTGTCCCCGCGTGCCGGGCCGCGCTGCAGGGGTGCCGCGCGGCCGGGCAGGATGACACCGCGCTGGCGCAATGCCTGGCGGACCTAACGGAGCTGAGCGAGGAGCTGCCGCCGCTCACGGCGGAGGAGCGCAAGGTGTTCGCCTCCTGCGAGGCTGTTCTTTTCCTGTGGCGCGAGGCCGGATTGGCGGCACCACCGCCGCAGTCGGTGACGCCGTCGGCCACCTCTGTCGGCACCGCGCAGGACGCGGCCGACGTGGCCGGCGACGTCTTCTTCGCGTGCCTGCAGCCGCTGCCGACGATCCTGTGCGTGGAGGCGGCGCGCACGGCGGCCGCGGACCCCCACCCGCGGCACACGCGGGACGTCGCCAGCCTCACCGAAGGGATGCTGGCCGTGGGGGCGGAGCTGGACCTCTTCCCGTCGCCGTACCTGCCGCGCGCGGGCGTGGCGCCACACGAGTACGAAAGAGCGATCCTGGAGGAGCGCCTCGCGACGTACGACTACATCGGCGGCTACGCGCGCGCGATGCGCTACCTGGGCCAGCTGCGCGACACGCCGCCGCGCATTGACCGGCTGCCCTTCAGCCGCTGCGTCCCGCTCGAGAGGGGGCCGTGGTCGCTCGAGTTCCGCGAGGTGTCGCTGCGCTACCCCGGCGCGTCCGCCTGCGCCCTGCGCGGCGTGTCCTTCCGCGTGGAGGCTGGGCAGATGCTGGGGATCATCGGCTTCAGCGGCGCCGGCAAGACGAGCCTGCTGCAGCTCGTGTCGCGCGTCTACGAGCCGACCGCCGGCGCGATCCTTCTCAACGGGCGTCCCATCCAGTGCTACGCCGCGCGCGACCTGCGGCGCCGCCTCGGCAACGCCTGGCAGGAGAGCAGCGACATGCGCTTCCTCCCGCGCCTCTCCATCGAGGACCAGGTGGCGCTCGGCGACCCCCTTAGCGCGACGGCGGAGGGCGTGCGGGAGGCGCTGCGGCGCGCGGAGGCGCTCGCCTTCGTGACGTCGCGCGCACAGGGCGTGCGGGAGGTGCTGCGGCCCTCGCAGCTGAGCGGCGGCGAGGTGGAGCGCCTGCACGTCGCCCGGACACTGATGCGCTGCGGCGACGCCTGCGGGCTCTACCTGCTGGACGAAATCACGAGTGCCCTCGACTCGGTCACCGAGCAGCGCATCCTCGTCAACGCCGGCCTCGCCCCGGGCACCGCGCGCAGCGCCACTGTGCTGATGGTCACGCACCGCCTCGCCTCCATCCGCGCCGCCGACACCATCGTCGTGCTGCGCGACGGCGCCGTCAGCGAGCGCGGCACCTGGGAGCAGCTCTGCGCGCTGCCGCCCGACTCGAGCTTTCAGAAACTGCTGGAAGCGCAAAAGTACAGCGCCCCTTTGCCCTGAATGCTACGAGGATGATAATACGGCGCCACTTTGACTTTGCCTATACTGACTTTATTGGTATTTTTTTTTTTTTACTTTTCCCTTATATTCATATTGGTAAACAACATTTTTCTCTTTGTGTTGCGGCTCGTCTCTCTCTCTCCCCCGCTTTCTTTCTTGCATCATGCTGAGTGTTTTGCTCCCCCCAGCAAGAACAGCGTATGTGGATGTACCTGCTTTGGGAGCTCCTCATTTTACTTTTGATGCTCTGCGCTACATGTGTGGCTACTGGCGCCTCATTGCTAATAGTAATGCAGCATGCCAACACGGTGAAGACTCTCATACAACATCCGTCTTCCCGACAACATCTTCCACCTCAAACTTTGCATCATCGTAATAGACACACATCACGTTTTCACTCACATATAGACAATTAGTGGGGCAAAATTACACACGCACACAAGAAAGAAAATTTCACAAGTGTTCATTCACTCGCCAAAGCGGTGCATCAAGAACGTCAACACAGTTCAATTTTTCTATTGCTACTCACAGTGGGTTTACCATCGCTTCAAACCCAGCTTCTTTGATTTTTTTTTCTTCTTTCGTCACACGTGTATCAGCTTATCATTTAGTTGCGTCAAACGACCTCACATGGATCCGACGGATGCACCCATCGCCATACCTCAGGATCACAACGCTGTGACCGCCGCGTACGTGTTTACGTCATTCGCGCAGACCGTCGTCAAGGTGCACGACATGACTTGCGAGCTGACGCGCGCTGCACTCGCCGCGCTGGCCACTGGGGGCTCGGCGCGCCATCCCACAACACGCGGCGTTCCTCGCGCTGTGCGCAGTTCTCTCCATTCATACTCTCAACGAACGTCGCTCGCGGACCATGAATTTGACATTGTTTTCGTGTTTTTGGTCGCCGTAACGACTGACGCAACGGTGGCTGCGGCGGCGGCGCCCAAGCAGCAGAGGATGGGCGCGCGTCCCGAGGATCTGCAGAGCTGGTGGCTCCTCTCGAGCATCTGCTCCCGCCTCACCTCATCGGTTCAGGTGCTAAAGGACGCCGATCGCCGCTCAGCGCTGCTGCATCGCGAGTGGGCATGGGGGCCGCGGGAGAACGCCGAGGACGTGTTGGCTGCCGTGTCGCGCGTCGGCTGGGGTGAGGACAGTCGGCTGTTTCTGCGGCTGACGACGCGGGTGAGGGGCCTTTTTCACAACATTCCCGTGAGGCGGGCGGGACTGACGCGCCACCCTGCCGGCGCTCCAGACACGTGGCGCACGGCGGCGTCCGCGCGCGATCGGCACCTCGCCGCCAGCGACCTGGCTCGCGGCAGTTTTCTCATTGCTGTTGAGCTGCAGATCGCGCCTCTGTATTTGGACCACACTACCTCTGCGGCAGTGTCCGCTCCTGCGCTGTCCTTTACTCATCATATGCGGGGAGCAACACCGGCGACTCGGCCGACACGTCCGCCGCTATTCCGGCCGCCCGCTCCTCTTTTTCACAGATCCACGGCGCTGGGATGCTGGAGTACAACGACGAGGACTTTTACTTTATTCTCCAGCCGCGCGGCAGGCACTGCGCTGGCGACTTGCCTCTTTCGCTTGTGCAGGAGGCCCTCGACACGTTTTTCCCTCAGCAGATTACCTCTCCGACCCTGCGCCCGCCGCCGCTGCGGGAGGTCATCGTCGAGCGTGGCCGCTTTGCGGTCGTCTTCCTCTCGGCCGGCCTCGCCCAGACGTCCAGCTCCGGTGGCCGGCGGCGGCGCCTCGGCAGCACGGCACCGGGGCCGTGGGTGGTGGCGCGCTCGCCAGACCCAGGCGCGGGCGGGAGCTGCCATGTCGTCACAAAGGATCACTGGTGCTACGCGGTCGTGTGCGGTGACGCCGTGGACAGCGGCGGGGCCGTCCCGCTGCTGGTGCTGTGCGACGGCGAGTATCTGCAGCAGCGGCGCAGCACGGGCGGACCGCGCGTGGGGGTGAAGCGCCACTTGCCCACCGACGCCGCAGCAACATCGGCGCTGGAGCGCTTTGCCTCTGCGTACCGCGCCGCCGTCGCGCAGCTCTCCCGTCACCCGCGGTGCGATCAGCGCGGGCAGGCGCCGGATTCTCCCCACCCCGCCGACGACGCCTGGAGATCCATCAGCGCAGCGACTGAGGCGTCCACGTCACTACCGCTGCGGGTACCGCTCTCTTTGCGGCGCCAGGCCACCGGCAGCGGGGCGGCAGTGCCGCCGGCGCCGCCTCCGACGCACTTGCCCGCGCCCCTCAAGTTCGAGTACGCGATGCGTGAGATGGGCGCTCTGCTGCAGGTGGAGCGGGAGGCGCGGCGGCGGGGCCCCTCACCCTGGGTCCTGCACGCGCTGTCCGCCGGCGGCGCAGCCCCTGTCCGCTGCGGCCCGCGCCGCACACCGGTGGCGCTATCTCGGGCGACGCGGCAGGCGGTGCGGGAGTCGCTGGCGGCCGCCACAGGGCGCGTCCCTGGCGACGCGGGCCCGGCGGCCACCGCGGAGCTGCGCATTCTGCTGGACGCGGGCGACGCGGCCCTGCCGCCCGAGAGCCTCGCGCCGCGCGCACTCACAGCGCCGCCGGCCGCGTGGGCCCCGTCGGACGCCGCCCACCCCCGGGCTGCTGCTTCCCGTTTGGTGCGCTGACGGAGAAGCGCGCGGGCAGGCCACCGGTTGTCTTCCAGTGGGACCGCAAGTTCGTCTGCGTTGTCGAGGGCGGCGGCGCGGCGGCGGTAGGTGAGTCCCCGCGGCCGCCGCGCCTGTGGGTGGTCGACCAGCACGCCGCGCACGAGCGCCTGCGCCTAGAGTACTTCACGGCCGTCGCGCTGCGGCTGGCGGCGCCGCAGCCGTGCCCCCCGGAGGCGGTGCCGCCGGACGTGCGCGGGAGGGTGGCGGCGGCGGAGCGTGCACTCTCGCGTTGGGGCTGGCGCTTTGACTCCGCAGGCAGCGCGGGCCGGGGGGTCTTCGCGGTTGTGGCGCACCCGCTGCTGCGGCTGGAGGGCTTCGAGCTTCGCGTGCGGGGCGTGTGCGCGTTGCGGACGATGCTGGAGGAGCTAGAGGCGGCCGGCGCTCACAACAGCGAGACTGCAACGGAGGCTGTCGTAATCCCGTCCGTTATATTTGACTTTTTGGTCACCCGCTCCTGCCGCGGTGCCATTTTTTTCAACGATGCGCTTTCGGCCTCCCACGTGTCGTCACTGCTGCAAGGCATGTCTCTGACGAAGCAATTCTATCTGTGTTCACACGGCAGACCGTGCGTTGCCACATCCACTTTCCAGGCGCCACCCACCGCCTCCCCCACATTTTGATTTTGATTTTTGTTTACTTTGTATTTCTCCAACTATCAGCGACCAGACCTTTTTCTTTTTTGTCTTATTCTTTTTGTTCAGCTTTTTTTTTTTTTTTTGTTCTATTCATCCCTCTCTTCCCCAAAGACAAAACGCGTTTTGCCCTCAATAAATAGAAGCGACAGCTGCAGAAAAAAAAAACAGGAATAACTATCTGTGTACCTGATACCACTTTTTATTTCTATGCCGCACTCTATCAGAGTCCCTCTCCCCTCTCTTCGTATTAACTGAGCACGAATTATCTACATGCAGTCTATCCATAAATCATCACTTTCTTCTTCTCACAAGCCACCGACACAATACATCACCTTTACTCGATTGAGTACTAGAAGTAGTAGTAGCGTCATTACTGCTACCATGAGAACACAGTGCACGGCTGATGTCTGACGCTTGCGGATTCTGACAAAACTTGTAAAGCTTTGCTTCTCATACATTTCGCATACTTGACAACGCCTGAGCGTCCGACTCACTCATGGAAACACCTCAGCCGGAGCGGGTGGTGGAGGTGGCACCGGCGGGCCAGACTGCCTCCGTTGCGTCCGCTGCGTCCGCTGCCTCCGCGCCGCGCCGGTCGCGCTTTGTGAGTGCGGCGACGCTGACGTACCGCACCGCCCCGCTGCCGTCGCCGGGCGCCCTCGACGGCATCTTCGAGATGGTGACGATCGACCACGCCTCGCGCCTGGCCCGGGAGCGCCGCGCCGCGCAGCAGCGCTCGTACCTCGGGGGCCTGCTGGCCAGCGGCTGGCAGCGGGCGCAGGGCGTCTACCAGAGCCACCTCGTGGCGGTGCGCCAGCAGGAGTTCATCGAGCACTTCGCGCCGCAGCTGGAGGCGAGCGCGCGCGACACCAGCGTCGTCATCGCAAGCGCGCTGTGCGTGCTGCTCTCGCTCGGGCAGCCCAACTGCGGCACGCTGTACCTCACCAACAGCGGGATCTTCTTCGCCAGCGACGGCGTCGACGACTACGAGGTGAAGGAGACGGCCACAGAGCGCGCGGCGGACGAGGGTCTGCGGCGGCAGTTCTCAGCCTCCTCCGGCGGCGAGGACGACGCCATGTCGGCCTCCACGTCGTCGTTTCCCGCCCTCGCGCGGAGCGAGGAATCACCCGCTCTCGCCGACGGCCGCGAGATGATCAAGGAGCACGTCGACTTCACCAACGTCGCCGCGATCGTGCCCTCCGTTGCGCTGGAGCAGGAGATCCCGCGGCGGCGGCCGGGCCCGCGAGGCGCAGCGCCGGGGAGGACTGCCGCAGTCGGCGGTAGCACCCGAGCAAAGCGCCGGTGGCGTCTTCAGCAGTCTACGCCGCCTCCTGCCGGGCTCCGCCGCCGCCGCCCGACGCGCCGACACCGACACCGACGACGACGACGAGCCGGAGCGCGCGCCGACGCGCTACCCCTTCATCATGGGCGTCCCCAGTCTGATGGTGGCGCCCGACTGCGTGCAGGTCTTCGCCGCGCGCCCCCGGCAGATCTTCCAGTTCCTGCACCTCCGCGACGTCGTCATCGCGCCGCCGGAGACGATGGGGCTCTACTACGGCGCCGGCCGCACGCCGCCGCCCGGCAGCAACGCGTCCGGCCGCGCCGCCGTCCCCGGCGAGTCGGCAGACGCTCAGCGCGCGCGCAACTCCAGCGTCGCCCACGTACTGCGGCAGGCGGAGTACGAGGCGTGCGGCGCCCTGCCCGCCTCGCTCCTGACGCTCGCCTTCGCCACGATACTCACGCGGCTGTGGGAGCACCGTCTGCTGTGGGACCTCAAGCTGCCGTCACTGCAGCACGCCGACGTCACCTACGCCTCGCCGCACTAGCGCCCACGCACCGAGAGAAGCTCTGCTGCCGTTTCTTGTTGTCCCTCAGCTATTTTCTTCCTGATCATCTCTCTGGTGCTTGCCGAAAGTTGCGCCAACGTATACCGTAATGCAGGGGGTTGCAACGGAGAGGATACTGACAGTGATAGGATATTTTCGCATGGCATACACAAACGCACAAACACACATGACAATCTTTTTCTTCTTCTTTACCTGCTCTGCACCACATATTACGAAGAAATAGAAAACAATGTCATTCTAATACTTGTTCTTTTGTTGCTCATTTTTCATACATTGATTTTGTTTTTCTATCTTAGACGGAAGTCCACTTTTCACATTTCATTCTTCATGACATAATTGCGCAGGAGCTTGCCGATGTAGGTACGCCTTGTAGGTTAAAAGAACATTTCTCTTAGAAATGAACAATTGACTGCTCACTAATGTGTTTTTATTACTATTTAAAGCCTCCAGCGAGTGTGACTATGCCGGACTACCTTTTCCTTGTCTCACGACCACTCCACAATATCCCTTCTTTCCCCCCTTTTTTTCTGTTCCCTTTTTCTTCATTTGCGTTTTGCGTAGTTTCTCTCGTCACGCAAAAAAGAAAAAAAATAGTTTTAAAGTCTTTCCCCTCTTCTCTTTTCATATCCCTCTTCTTTCAGTTTTTCTTTTTTTTTCATTAAAAAAAAGCAGTACCTGCGTTATAACGCATTTGAGTAGACCTTTTCTTTCCCCTCCTTAGTCTTGGCTTTTGCTCCCTTTCTTGGTCTGTTCCTTTTTTTTTGTTTCACTAATTTCTCTGTGCATTATTGTTTGTTTGCTTCCTCCCTCCACACTGATCCCCTTCCTATTTGTACATTTATTTCCTCTTCCATTTTTCTTCTTCTTCTTTTTTTTTATTATTTTTTTTTATGTATATCTCTTTTCCTCTTGTTTTGCTGTTTTGTGAGCCATATTTCTGGTTAGTTCTTCCCAGAGATTATCGGTAATCTTCTCCATTTGAAAACTGAATTAAGGTGACGCAAATAAAGACAGATTCGATAACACTAAACAAACAAACAAACAGAATCATACTTCCACTGGAGCAGGAGGACACCAACAAAACACCAGTGAAATACATACATACATACATACATAGGCTCCACGTATCAGTCCGAATCCATGTATGCGCTTCGAAAGTCACTACTACTGCTGTTTTTTACGGCAGTGGCGCTGTTCAGCTTGTGTGTCCAGTATGCAGTTTGTGAGAGCGACCCGACCCCTACGTTAATAAGGTATTCCATCACCGGAATGGAACGTTACTTTGTGGGTGGGCTGCAGGCGCGCTGCAACGCTCAAGGGGGCCGCATCTTCGTCCCCGATACAGAGGCCAGGGACCGCTACGCTGCCAGTAGAGGCCTCGGCGAAAACCATTTGTTTGGCATCCGCTACACATTCGATCGGCTGGAGAACCGCTTCAACGGCACGTGGCAGCCGCGTCTCGCACGATAACATCAACTTGCAGCAGGCGACTGGGACAATTATCGGCACCGGCGGCATCTTGGAACCGAACGCGTTTACTCCCAGCGACGGCGAGTGGAGTGGGTTTCCCGTTGACGGCTATGTCGGTCGGGTTACGTTTCCCAATTCATTCGTTCAAGTAAATGGGTTCTGGTTCTTGGAGTTCCTTCTCGTTGGGTACGCTGGACGATGGGATGCTTATCTCGGGGCTCCTAAATATACTTTCTGGGTTATCTGTGAGATGGGCGATCAATACACTACAAAAAACGATTGGGGCATCGAGGCTGTCCTCCCACCGCTTGAGGTGGGTTGCCTCTCTGGCAATCTCACCATCTTCGCTCGCATGTGTCAGGCCCGCAACAAACGCCTGATGCAGCCTACCACCGGTGTAAAAGATCTCGTCATCGCTACACAGATTCTGCGGGCCGTCGACGCGCTGCCGTCATCGCAGCGTAACAGTGCCCTCAACGCCATGTACCTTCTGGGCGCCTCCTTCAACACTCTCACCGGCAGCTGGCACTTCCACGACGAGAACGAGCTGCCCAACGGCGTCGCCTTCTCGCACGGCCGCTGCCGCCCGGACAACTACACCTTTGCAGAGACGCAGCCAGAGGGTGTGTACTCTGGATGGGCGCGCAACTTTGTCACGTACATGGCCGAGCCCTTCTGCTTCGACGACGAATCCAACACCCGCGTCGCCTTCACCTTTGCGTATGACAACGTCGATTTCATCCGTGGCGGTGGCTGGCGCGCGCGGTCGCTGCAGACGGGGTGTGACGGTACCCGAATGTACGTTGCCTGTGAGGAGTTGCCTGAAAGTGTCTCGATCCCGGACACCGGACTTGTCGTTTTGAATCAGACGTACGGTCTGGGCGCCGGTGCCTTCATGCCGCTCTGCTCCCTGTCCAACCCTAACCTTCAACCAGCCGTGTTGAACTCGATCGCGAAGCAGACTGAGCTTGAGCGCAAGACGATGTCGACCATTCTGGATAGCAAAAACCGAACCGCCGTCAGCCAGACCTCCGTTCTCCTTGGTGCTCAGTACATCGGCAACAACTTCCACTACCCGTTTACAGCTGATGACACGGAGGGCGAGTGGGTGTGGTACACCAGTGGCGCCACCATGCAGTCGGCCTTCAACAACCCTGCCGGCACCGTCGGCTACGTGCAGTGGTACGACGGTTATCCCGAGGCCACTGGAGACGTCAACAGCTACGTCGCCAAAACGCTGCTCGCGTACAATATGAATGTCGGCGGGTGGATCAACGTGGCTGAGGACGACACGTCCGCGTGGATTGTCTGTGAAAAGACATCAACACCCCAAACACTGGCGTCCTCCATTCTGTTCGAGCCCACACCTGCAAATGTCGCCAGCGCCGCTCTCCACCAACTGTGCATTACCCGTGGTCTGGCGCCTGTGGCGATTAACACCGCTGCGAAACAGACGGAACTGATTGTCAAAACTATTAAAATGCTGAATGAAAGCTCCCCCACTCTGCAGGCCAACGAAACCATTCTCCTCAACGGCCGCTACACCTCTGACGTGTACCCGCCAGATCTGCAGAGCGGCCTCTGGGTGCACACCGCCACAGGCGCTTCTTTTATGACAGGACATTCGCTCATGTCCAGCACCATCACTGCGACGGCCTACCAGAGCTGGGTCGCTGGCAAGCAACCAGCCACCGTGACCGACAGCAGCAGCAGCCAGGAAGCGGGCCTCACTCTCGCCTTTCTCCCGTCCGGCGGCGGGTGGGTCACCACTCAGGCCAACGCCGCCGCTGCCTCGTGGGTTGCCTGCGTCGCAGGGTCTGGTGAAAAAACGGAAACAGAATCACTGAGTGAAAAAATTGTGTTTCCAACGACGCCGACGGCCGCCAGTATCTCCGGAGCCGCCAGTCTTGCCGACCGCACGTGCATTGAGCGGGACCCCACCTCGCGCGGGCTTGCCATCACCTCCGCCGCCATGCAGGCCGCCCTGGAGTTCGCGATGCTCAAGCGCCTTGGCGCCACCGACTCCACACATATCACATCAGATGTCATCGTTCTGCTCGCCGCCTCGTATGATGCTGTCAGCAACGAGTGGTACTGGACCGGCAGTGGCGAGTCTTTCACTAGCGGCTTCTCGCTGGATGACGACGCCAAGGCAGATAACACACAGTTTCAGAACTGGGCGGTAGGGTACCCGATGAAGGTTGGTGGTACAAACACTCTCTGGTTCTCGCTTGAGAAGGGCGGCTGGGTGAACATCCCGCCGTCGGATAAGCAAATCATTGTCTGCGAAAGTGGTCATGAGGAGTACCAGGATGACACTGAAAAGCTGTTCCCCGTCACCGCTCCTACAGGCGTTGCCACTCTCTCACAAGCCCCCGAGCAGGCCTCCGTCCTGTGCGAGGCGAACAGCGCCCCCTCAGGGGTGTCGTACCCCATCGCCCGCAGTGAGAATCTCTGGCACCTCGAGATGGGCGTAATTGCAAAACTAAGCGACGGCTCCCTCACCGCTGGCGACGTCGTTGTTACCGACACCACTCTGGCAGATGTTCAAAGCAAGTCTCTGCGCGTGTCGTGGGCGGCTGGTTATCCGGACACAAGTGACCCCAGCACCACCACATTTATCGCGTACGACACGACACTGATGGGCTTCGTCAACATCAAAGCTGACGCCGCCGACTTCATCGTCGCGTGCTACCAAATGGAAGTTCCGCAGAGGGATATCGTGATTGCCAACGCCAGCCTTTATGCAAGCGCCAACTTCCCTGCTCCACAGGATGATGCAGAAGCCCTTGCTAATGTGTGCGAACTTAACGACCCGCCCGGGTCGCCGCTCGCAATTCTAAACGCTGGGATGCAGCACATCCTGCAGGTGGTCGAAATGCGAGACATCTTCCACGGCAGACTCACACCAGGAGAACCCATTCTCACTAGCGGGCGGTATAGCTCTGCGAGCGACGACTGGGCGTGGAACAACGACCAGAGCCGCAAGTTCGCGACGGGCATCTCCGGCGCCTCTTTCGGGGGTGCCTACACCAACTGGCCGAGTAGCTTCACTGGCAGCAGCGGCAACATCATTCTCGCAAACATCGCCGGCATGGGTGTCTGGACTAGTGTCGACGGCGCTTCCACCTCTTACTTTGTCGCCTGTCAATATCCTCTCGATGCGCTGTATTCGTTTGTTGCGGTCTCCCCTGCCGGGCTACCCGCACCGGACTCGCCGCACAGTTTGAATACTGCCTTGTGCCGCATCCACGATCCCCCCGGCGACCCTCTGATCGCTTCCGACGAGGAGACACAGCGCGGCCTGGGCCGAGCGGCACGGCGTGCCGTGGTGCTGGCCGAGATCACGCCAACAACGGACGTTTTACTGACGCGCGCGGCGGTGGGCGCGGGCGGCGCTGTGAGCTGGAATGACGGCACATCGCTGACGATCGATTCAACTTCGCACATCCAGTGGGCCAGCGGCTATCCGCAGCCCGGCGCCACCCTCACGATGCTCGCCTTCAACCCGACACTTGCCGGATGGGTCAACGTCGCGCCAACTGCTGCGGGCACTCCGTACTCTCTCGCTTGCCAGACGTGTTCAGCAGACAATACCGAGTGCTTCCAACGCACTAGCGTCTTTCTCGTTCCGGTCGTCACCAGTGGCAGCAGCGGCCGCACCGCCATGACTCGCAGCGCTGGGGTGCCCGACGCCATATTGGCTGGCTGGGCTGCCTGCGCCGCCCACGACGGCGCCCCTGTGCAGGTGCTGAACGCAAGCGTCGACGTGGAGGTGCAGACGCTGACGCTGCGACACTACATGGGCAGCAGCGACACCCTCCTCCAGCAGAGGTCCACCACACCAGTCCTACTCGGCGCCTACAAGGACAACGCGACCAGCCAGTGGGGCTGGATAGACCCGCTGCAGCTCACCGACAAGCTCACACCCGCCACTTACACCAACTGGGCCAGCGAACCTGCTGAGGGTGACAACTACGCCTCCTTTGTTCTTTCGGACGGCCAGTGGGTGAGTCATGGCTCTTCCGAGGTTCCGACTGTCGCTGCCTGCGTCCCCTACGACTACACCATTTACGTATCCCCTCCGCCCCCTCCCGTGAATCCTGGTGACGAGTCTAGCAGCGACTCCAGTCAGCCAGATTGGAGCGATCCCTTTGCCGTGTGCGCACTGAACGGCGGCGTGCCGCTGCGCGTGTTCACCCAGAACCTCCAGGCAGCGCTGGAGGCTAACGTTTCCGCCGCTGCCGCTGACGCTCCTGATGTGATTCTTCTCGGTGGCGAGTTTGCCGGCGACACGTTCAGCGGCGCGTGGCAGTGGATGGTGAAGTCGAGCGACACCGGACACGGCCCCGCCTTCACGCAGAACTACGCGCTTGACAGCGACCCTGCCGCGGTGCCCGTTGACGGCGCCTACGCCAAGTGGGCTCCCGGCTACCCGAAGCTCACGGACGCTACGGAGACGGCACCCTCTGCCACCCTCCTCGCCTACAGTAAGAGTGCGGGCGGGTGGATCAACGTCAACCCTGCCGATGGACCATATCGGTTTATGTGCACGCTGAGCCAGGGCCCCGACGACGGATATGTAGGCAAGCCCGACGGCGGCGGTGACGGCGGCGGCAGCGGCTTCCCGTGGTGGATTATTCTCATTATTGTTCTTGCCGTCCTCCTTTTACTGCTCATTGTGCTCATTATTGTGCTGTGCTGCTGCTGCCGCAAGGAGAAGGACAAGGATCAGCACACCTACTTTGATGCCAACGAAAGACCCTCAGAGGATCCTGACGACACAATCCACTACCCGCCGCTGGACAGCGACGTGCCGGTCGCCAACCCGCTGATGCCGTACCACGCCGCCGACGAGGATGCCCCCGGAAAGGTGCGCGGGCGGCGCTCGCGCATGAAGCGTGGTGCGTCGCGCCACTCTGCCACTGAGGTCGCCGACGTCAACACGGACTTTATGAATGAAAACAACGAGATCCGTGAAGACGTTGACGACACTATTTTCCCGGCAACGGGGGATGATATCGACGTTGAGACTTTGTAGGAGCCTTTCAACTCGCTGAGTTCTAACCATATGGTATACACTGAAGACATCCGTTATCTAATTCTTTTTTTTTTTTTTTGTTTCTCTCAGGTCTTCAAGAGAAGAAAAAGTGCACCATATTTTTCATGGCTGCCCAGTGGACGTGATTCTTTTTTTCGCTTCTTGTATTACTTTGTCCTATTCCACTTTTTTATCTCTATCAATTCCTTTTCTTATTTTTACGCTGGCGTAGGCATATTCTTTGATAATAGTATTACCTCAATCTAAACGTACTTTCTCCGTTCTTTTTTACAGAAAATAAGGTGCAACGCTTTCAGAATTGTACGTGCGCTCTCATCCCCCAAAAATCTGCAACACATCAAACTCTATTCCAGCGTGCCATGAAGGGTGCTTCAAGAAGTGCAAGGACCCGTTTTGTCGATGAAAATCTTCTTGGATTTCATCAGTCACGCCAGCGTCCATTTCCTATCCTAAACTTCATTACTTCTCTTTCTTTTCGCTGTATTTGCTGTTTTTTTTTTCTTCTTTCTTTCAATTTGTGATGCCAGTGAAACATTTTCTGCCGCTCCACCCTTCTCAGCCTTTCAAAAATAATGTTGAAGACACTTTGGCTCTTTTCTTTTGTAATCCACACCACTTTTTTTGTGTGTGCTTTTGAACTGTATGCCCTATGCTCTGTTTGCACTTGCGAGTCTCTCAACACTCAAGTGAAACGGATAGTCCCGTTCATAAAGCACCTTAGAGACATTGTTTCTCTGTCCATCTTTCTATTTATCCTTTTTGTTTTTGTATGGAGGAATGTGGAAATCCGGTTTTCCTGCGTTGTGCTTTCTCTTGACTCACTTTCCTCTTTTTTTTTCCCCTTCTCATTCCTTTTTCTTTTGTTTCTGTACCATCCGTAGGATGTTCCTTTTCTTTTCTCACGTATGTATATTTCGAAGATTAGCACCATTTTTTTTTTTTTTTTTTGCGTTAGCTGTCCGTCCTATTTGTGCCAGCGGATATTGAAGTCAGAGACAACGGTTTTTGTGCGCCTCGCAAATTCTCCTTTGCATTATTTGACTATGATGGCCACAATTACACTCTCCTCATTTTGCACACTCAAAACATAGTGAGTTTAGTGATGGCAAAACAGGACGACCTTCATAATACTTTATTCGCTTTTTTCCCCATCAAGTTTACTATCGCGCACAATTTCGTAGGGTAGTTTTTTTTTTGGTCTGTAGAAAAAAATGTGTGTCATGATTCGTCGTCATTCTCTATTTTAGTTTTCTTTTTAATTTTGGCTCTATTTTCAGACTTATCCCCACGAATTTTTACTTTAAAAAAAAAAAATTTACCATGTCTTTTTTTTTTTGTTGATAATATCCCACCCTCCGTCCTTCTTTGTACCCTCCCCCAAGCCTACTGCAGAATGCTGCTCGTAATTTTGTTTATACGCCACTTTATCTTTCTAATTGGTTTGATGTATATACTTCTCTGCTTTTTACTGCGTCCTACTTCGAAAAAAATTGAATAGCTGCGCTTAATTTTTTGACTGAATCATTTTCAGACAAAAAAAACATCAACAACAACATCAAATCGCGCGGCCACGCAAATCGAGGAAAGCTAAATCAACCGCACTCGCACTCAAATTATAATGATTCGTATGAAACTTCCAACAGAAAAGATGACGTTTTAAAGGTTTGAAGCAGTTACTCCTCGAAAGATTGAATGTGGCGCATCATCATCTTTTTTTTCCCCTCTACTTTTGCATGGGACGCCGACCTTCGGCACACCTGCCATTGGACGCTTTCTTCTGCGCACTTCATACCACCTTTCTCTTGTCATTTTGGTATTATCTTCCTTTTAATACATGAAGAATTAATTCGTCAGCCATGAAGGATCGTCAGTGAGTATAAATTGTATTTAATGCGTCGTCAACACTATTGAGACTGTTCAGAAAGACTCAACACAGCGCTTTACTTTTTGTTCATGTATTCTCTTTCTTTGCGCGGGACATTGCGACTGAGGCGAGAATTTCTTATTTCAAGCAAGTGTATACCCACACCGATAAATTTTTTAACTTTATGAATAACGACATCAAAGCACTGAAAAAAGTAATTTCGATAACGGCTTTTATACACCAATAGCCAGTTATTATTGAAAATTAAAACGTGAAAAATGAAATCACTTAATACATATGCCGAAAAACAAAATTATTCAAATATTCCGAATGCCCAAGAAGCGGTTAGATATGCCAACTTTGCTGAGTTTGATATTATATGCTGAATTATTATAAAAAAAAAATATTGACGCTTTTCCAAGAAACACAAAAATCGACAGCTGCAGGAAAATGGTGCTGTTATTTCCCACTTCCTTAAGCGCACGCCACTATGACTGCACTGCAGAAGTCTTTACTGCCACGCGCCCATCAACAAGGACAGGTGCTCCTCTGTTTGACTGGCTCTGATCATGCAGCTATTCTTCTTGTATCGAAGCTGGCAGGGGAGTGTGCTTTTACATTAGTGATGCTAACGTTTGTGCATGTGACAGATGACATGTGGTGGTTAACATGGTTTATGCCCGCGAAATGCAAGTGTCTATTCCATGAATATCTCTACCATTCTCTCTCCTGACACCCACCTTTTATTGAATGATTTCTTTTACAAAGGCTTCATAGAATCACACAAAGCGCAGATAGGAATATCGAACGCAAATGAAAAGGCGAATACTGTGGGGGCTTCTATATCTTGCATCGGTTACCTTTTCTTCATCCCATCATCAATACATTTCTGCTGATGGTGTTCGGGAAATGCATATTCTGAGACGACTTTGCTGAATTCATCAATGACGAGCAGGAATCTCGTTCTTGACGCTGCATCTCGCAGAGGGGTGACCACTATGTTCACTTCCATCTGAACAGATAGCTGGGAGAGTGCGCCATCCGTACGCAGCATCTTACCACGTATTTTGGCCGGTGGCTGACCAACAGCGGGAAACTTGTTAAGAATACTATAGGCGTGCTGTTTTGGACAGAGTACACATCTCCTTATTGATTTCGGCACTCTTCTTGGAAGTACGATGCAGTTTATTAGTTACTCTACCATCCTTGTTACAGTGCGTATCACATTGGTGACTGTGTCAATGGCTACTGCTTGGGAATGCAGGTGAGCAGTTTACCTGTTAAAGAAAAGGAATAAGCCGAATTTGGTGACGGGACAGATGAGCGTGTGGTAGGAGGGTTCCCACGCGATTAGCTCTATCGAGTGTTTGGAGCGCAGTGTGGCCTCCTATACTTTGTGTTGAGCGTGAACGCGCACACTGGCGACAGAACCATCATTTGCTCAGAGCGTCACCTGTGTAGGCAGCTTGTGGAGAGGCACCAAGGGATGCCCACACATTATTTTAGTGAGAGTTGTATGCACACGTAAAAGATTCCACTCTCTCGTGATCATTGTGTGTCGGGTGCTCCTCTCTCTATAAAGACATTCTCCGGACGAAAGCACATCTTTTTTCATCACCTTCGCACCTCCAGGAGAGCACGCCAGGACGAGTCCGATACCGTGAGGCCGTACCACCTCTTCCTTCTCCAGCTTCTTGCGCTACATGAACTGCCTTTTTTGATAATTGTTTGCGCTTCTTCCGAGCGTCTGTGTTGTGATCAATCCTTTTACGTACCTCACTGCCCAACAGTTCTGGATGCTCCATGTCTTGCACACCCACACCCTGGAGCAGCTTCGGCTGATACCGCAGTGGAGAGGCTAAACGGCACGGCACGACGCCGAAGAGTTCTTCATGCGGCGATGAGGGACAGCAGCCCCCTC
This sequence comes from Kentomonas sorsogonicus, assembly GCA_030347455.1. NCBI lineage: Eukaryota > Euglenozoa > Kinetoplastea > Trypanosomatida > Trypanosomatidae > Kentomonas > Kentomonas sorsogonicus. The sequence continues at coordinate 201 of JAQOSZ010000238.1, read as the reverse complement.
TGGCTGGGACACCTTCTAAAGCGATGCGAAAAATGAGAGCATACACAGACCGAGACGATGATGTTGAAGCTCACACGCATACTGAAGAAATGCCCATCTCGTGTTTGCCGTGGGAGGGAACGGTACTGATGGCAACTCTCCGAGAAACTCAACAAACATTTATAGGCTAGTAGTTGCCCGTGCAGCCACCTCGCAATCTGC